>PNEQ01078400.1:0-66038 GCA_003012365.1 Medauroidea extradentata | reverse complement strand
AGAAGTCCACTGTATCAGTAATGAATTGATACCGGATGGAGGCAAAACGCCGAATGCAGTGAACTTCTCGTCGAGAGCTATCGTCGAGGACTATCTTCGACGAGGTTCGCCAGGAGGGTCGTCGTTCGGGGCCACTGTCCAGGTTCTGAGGGCCGTCTGCAAGGAGTTTCACCCTATCGCCGGTGACCAGGGCTAGTTTTGCACCATCCAGAGAGACGAATTCAGGTCCTACTCCGTCGTACTGCCAGCCGACCCGACCTGTTGCCCTGTACAACTGATTCAGCCATCCCAGGGGCGACGTCTTTCAACTGACGAGGTTTCCCAACTGTAGAAGAAGACGCCCGGTAAACGATGACATCCATAATTTATTAATTACTCATGCACAACACTAGCCATGAACAAGCCTATACAAATATTTAGAACTGGAGTGCCTATATGTTTCTCATATCGCATTGAGCTACCAATAAATTAAACTCACACATACCCGCCGTGTAACGTTATGGTGCGAACTGAGAAGCCAATAGTGACTTCAACAGCCATATCCAGAATTTACTAGTCGGTCGCTAACGTGGTAAACCAGGTCGTGAACCCACATATTTTGAATGGTCACACCATCATCACTCGTTAACGAATGATAAACGTCTCAACACACTTTGCTTCTTAAGGTTGTCTAGTTTCACCTGGTATGGTTCCCTCCGAGCATTACCACTGAGTAGGAAATGATAAAGATGAAAGGTCAATTAAAATTATAATAAAAAGAAACCTCGTGTTATTGCTCTCTGGGAATCGTGCATGTTTAACTCCACTGAGGCACAAACTGTGTTCTCAGACAACGACTGTATTTTCTCTTGCTTTTAAATTAGCCCTCAAATTAACTGTAAGGTAAATAGATAGAGGACTTGTCATAACCTTATAAGGAAAAAAACCTTACAGCTTCAAAGCCGTTTTAGACGTCTTGGGAAAATATCATGTTTAAACTTTAATGTGCGTAAATCTCACTTACAAGTTTGAGTTGCAAAGTCATTCGGAAATACATAAATTTGTTTGTCCAGAATGATTCACTTTCCTGAATTTTTCTGACGAGTATCTAACATTCTGCTTGTCATTGCGTAATTACTTCTATTTGGGTTACTAGGTTTTACTATAACGTTTCGAATGTTTCTCGTTACTCGCTACTTTATTATTTCGATAAGCACCCACTTATATGTGTTTATATATACCATATGTGTGTGTGTTTGCTGTATATTATATGTGACACTCAAGGACAAGGAAGTAATTGATATTTTTCTACCTTCTACAAACTGGACTTCTGCAAAGTAACAATCGCATGTGTTGTAACTTTCCTTCTCTCAATTAAAGGTTAGTAAAATAGAAACACTTACATTTATTTTCACACAGACGTTCACGTATTTACGTGAGGTTATATTAACACTGAATAACAACTCCGAAAATTATTTCTTTAAATATTTCGGAAGCTCCGACATCGGATTGTTAGCCCCACAAGATACGATATTCCAGGTGCGTTATCATTTCGGAACTTCACACTTGATTTCATCTCTCAATTAATTTAAATAACACTGCCTCATCCCTCAGTTGCGGCGACCATCGAGCGCCCACCTGGGTTACGAGAATGAAAAAGTATGTATGTATATGGATACACACACACATACACACAGACATATATATATATATATATATATATATATATATATATATATATATATATATATATATCAGAATTCTCGGCCCAAGACGCCCGCCTTCACGGCAACTCCGGGTAAGCCAACAACAACAACCTGGGGACGACCTCAAGGACAGTGATCTTAGTTGCGTAAATACGCCCCAACATTGTACTTCTCCCCGTCGTGGTGATTTCTTCTAGAAACGCCCCCCGCCCCTTTTTACTTCCAACCAATTGTGGCCCTCTGTGGCTGGCGGACAATACCAAACCCGGCATTTCCTCCGTATCTATTTACTCATTATTTTCTAAATTAACACAGAACAACACTAACATACGTTTGAACGTATTTAAAAAAATCTTAAAAATTTATTATAAATAATAACAAAACTAATATTACGTTTGTCAGGCAGGGATAAGGCGTAGTCACGCCTCTATGCTGACATACTTTACACCCTCAGAGATGGTCTCACGCTAACTGAAGGTCGCTGTCTAGCTCTCAACCCATGTTTCCAACATTCCCTCCCTGCTGTGCTAAGAGTTAACTGGCCATGGCACAATTCAACACGCCTTTCAAATCCTCCACCTATCGCCATTACGCGAAACTAAATTAAATGTGAATGAAATTTAACAAATTATTGTAACTGAATAACATTAAACGAACAATTCTGATTGCAATGCACTTTTTACTTACTCTCTGCGACTATTCTAACATAACTTACTGTATTTACATTGCACATGATATTGGATCACTCTCAATGGCTAAAAGGCATGTTACAGTGTTTATAGGTTGATGCTAACTTCGACCAAAGGCATGCTGCCACACAAGCTCACGCATGCACTTTAAATACTTGAAATCATGTAAATCACACCACTAAAATTTTAATCTATTCATAAGAGCAAGAAAAATAACACTATAAAATAAACCGAACCAACTTTATTTTAAATATTTTTCACTCGTCAATATTACCAGACATCACCGAACAAATTATGCACCTAAGTATTAGCAATGTAATGTCGGCAAATAAGTTTCTTTGAAAACTATTGTAACGTGTCCTGCCCTAGGTAATGAATAATGTTTGTATATTAGTATTGTTTTTATTTATTAATCAAGTTTGTGATTTGCCAGCTTAATTTCAACAATGCCCATGTTTATTGTTTTAAAATTAATATTATTTCATTGTGATTGCTTTCATTTAACTCTGGTAAATTATGTTGTTATTTGCTATTCCTTGCCAGCCAGTTAGATCCAAATCCATAAGCTCTATGGATACTTTATCTTTTTGAAATCGCTCCTAGTGCAATTAGCACTGAGTTTTGTTTAGTTTTAAACAATGCTCTGAGATAGTTTATAGTATGACAAGATGAAGAATGCTGATGGTTAAAGTATGTGAAAACCTACAATTGTTTAGTAAAATTGTCATATACTAAACTATTGGTAGCAAGAGGTATATAGGTGTACCAGAGGACTACCTAGGTTTGTAAACACTACATGGAAGATCTGCAAGATAAGTGCATAAATATTTTTTTAATGAACATAAAGCAGGTGTAAATTTTACCTACTCAACTAAATTATACTCGCGAGAAAGGTTTATTGCTCTACCTTCTAACCTTTTAAAGTCTTAAATTTCAAAGCACTGCAACATAGGCTACTATGGCAAATTTAAAACAGAAACTAGTTGGATGAACCTAGTTTATTTTATCTTTAATGACTGGTAGCAATATTTTATTTCTCTCTTTGCTGGCAAACGTAAATTGCCTTAATAAATAATTTTGTGAAAGCAGTGTCATCATCTATTTGGCTCGTATTACTGTTGTGTATTAAGAGTCAGAAAATTTAATTCATTTTCTTTTATTATGGCAGAGAATGTGACAGTGTGTTACATACAATTTTTGGCGCCCTCCACACGGCTCGAAGTTGAGTAGGTAGTTCTTAAGGCATTCTTGGTTATCGCCTATCTGACTTAGGCGCATGAGTAGGAATAGCAAAACCCCATATAATCTAAGAGACACTTCACCCCTAGATTATAGAAAATTTGAAAGTAGGCTGTATGCAATGGAGCGTAGGTCAGAGAGTCCACTACTGAATTCAGAGCATTCTGACCAGGAGGATAATGGTAATGAAATTGTAAATGTTAACGAAGCTGCACAGGAGAGCAGTACACCTGCAATTAGCCATCCCAGTCAAAATGAATTAATGGCAATATTACTTCAGTTGTCTGGGCAGTTTACACAGCTGAATCAGACATTAGATCAGCAATCTACTCAGTTTGATCAGAGGTTAGACCAGAATTCCACTCAGTTCAGACAGGACCTAACAAAGCAATGTACCAATATGGAACAACAGACTATCCAGCTTAAGCTAGATTTGTCGAGTCAGATTGAGCTGTATGCTACTAAATTAAGACAGGATCTGTCATGTCAAATGCAAGAGTTGAGAATTCAACTAGAGCAACAGGTTACGGAGATAGAAAAACGTATGGTTGATGAAGTCACTCAACAGGTAGGAAGGCAGGTTTGCAAAATACAGACACTTTAAAAGCCAGTGTCGACAAGCTAGAACTAGCCATGTCCACTCAGAGAGAGGATATGAGTAGAGAGCTGGTCGAGGTCAGATCTAATGTTTGTCAGATTAGTGAGAAAGTTGCCAACCTACAGGCTACTCATTCTAGTATGCTAAGTTCTGTAGAATAATGATTGGCATCCGTAGAAGCCAGACCCAACTCAAGCAGCGTTGTAGATGAGACTGACCACAGGCTAGAGAGTCTTACTAGGCACGTGGAAAATCAGATCGGCAATGTGACTAAGGCAGCTGATACTAAACTAGCCATGGTAAACAATAGCTTAGGAGGGCTAGAGAATAAGGTTGAGGAAGTGTTGGCTGGGTTGAGGAGAGTGCAAATAACTAATCCTGAACCTAGTCCAAATAACTCCATGATACTGGAAACTGCTAATGAGTCAGCTAGATCCTCTGCTGAAACGGCTACTCAAGCAGTGATAACACCTAGCCAGCCTAGCACATCACTTCAAACATACCCAGCTTTATTAGCCCACCATCCATCTAAACTCTGGGTCAAGCAGCAGCCCATATTTGAGGGCAAACTGTGGGAAAACCCAGTAACTTTTCTCCAGAAATTTGAGGAATATTGTAATCTCTTTGAGCTAAATGATGGAGATAAGTTAAGGTGTCTGAATTGGAGTTTGAAGTCGACAGCCCAGTATTGGTGGGAAGTCACTCGTAACAGCCTTGGCAGTTTTGAACAGTTTACCCAACAATTCCTGGCACAGTTTTGGAACAAGAGGATACAGGGAAACTTGAGGACCCAGCTTCATGTAGACAGATTTTTCCTAGGCAAAGGTCGCATCCTGGAAACCCACATCTCGGAATACTACGAGAAGTCCAGGCATTTCGAACCCCTTATCAGTGACGAGGAGTTTATCTCAATGGTACTTCTCCAACTTCCTTACAGGTACCAAGTTCACTGGGCAGGCAGGACCCACTCAGACATCACTAGTTTCCGAAGAGACCTATTAGAGTTCGACCAAATTGACAAACTGCAAAGGTCGAATGTAGCGAGAGATGCTGACAGAGCAACACCACTCGAGATACCTCCACCTCTATACCAGTCCCCAGGTC
Organism: Medauroidea extradentata; assembly: GCA_003012365.1. Classification (NCBI taxonomy): domain Eukaryota; kingdom Metazoa; phylum Arthropoda; class Insecta; order Phasmatodea; family Phasmatidae; genus Medauroidea; species Medauroidea extradentata. The sequence continues at coordinate 60,723 of PNEQ01078400.1, read as the reverse complement.
AACGGGACAACCGATATTTCAATAAGAATCATCCATCACATAATATTCATTCTGTGAGAACTGAAAATCCTAATGGCTACAGTAGGGGTCACTACCGACACAAAATGGGCAAATCTTTCTTCAGAGGAAGTAAAAGCCAATATGTGGAAGAAAAGGGCAAGAGGTTTAATCCAGATAAAACCTCATCTGGCAGCAGTGATGATGAGGGAGCAAAGAGAAAGAAAAGAAGCCCAGAAGACTGCAAGAATAAAGATGAGTCGCAAGAGAAGAGCAGGCCTAATGGTCGTGTAGATAGTGCTGTATACTATCGGAGTTCACCTCCCAGCTCGCCCAGAAGAGAGTACCGCTCAGCAGCAGAGAATAGTAAGAGTATTCCAGTACCAGAAGGAGTTGGGACTAGAAGAAACTCTCCTAAAGGACACTCACCTTCGAAGGAAGGTTATTTTGCAAGTCAACTGCAACTGAACTCAAGGTCTACCGAATTTGTGCCTACATCACAAAACATGAGTTTGATACACAAGGGCAAGGATTATGGCGCTAGCGGTGCCAGCCAGGGTTAAACAACTAGAGGTCGGTATAGAAGGGGCCCAAATGCTGACCTGCGAGCAATTAAGAGAGGGGTCCACTAATTATGATCTCACAGAGATATTGGTTCAGACTGTACGATCGAACTCTGATGACCGAGAATTTTTGCTAGAAGAACCTTCAGAAGAAAATTTACTCTACCAGAAGAGCTTGTGTCCTGAATTAATACTTTCAGTGTGTGACATTAAGGTGCCATGCCTTCTTGACAGTGGTGCAGAGGTTACTTGTGTGTCTGAGGAGATAACTCAAGATATTATTTACACTGGTTATAATTTACCTTGTATTCCAGTACCGCGGATAAAAATAGTGGGAGCTGTTTCCAAGAAAAGCCCATTAATAAACAGAAAAGTATTACTTGATATAGAAGATAAAGGTAACCCAAAGAAAATTTCTGCGCTGGTTATAAAGAACTTAACCAAGCCAGTTATTCTAGGCGTTGATTTCTTAACCACATATCGTATCCAGTTGGATTTTGGAGGGTGGTTAGTAGTCACACATGACCATCAGGGCCATTAAGTGATGTCACCAGATTCATGGAAACCTTCTGACCAACTTGTGAATATGTTGAATTATGAAGTCAGCACAATACATAAGTCAATTGCAAGCAATGAAATTGCTTCTCCGGAGGACATATACCAGGTAATAGCTCGAGCTGAAAGTATAAACAGAGAGCAGAAGATTCAGCTGGAACAACTTCTTTTCAAGCACAACAAGATATTTTCAGAAAGGCCTGGAAGAAACCGTTTGTACAAGGCAGACATTAAAGTCATACCTGGGGAGCCTTTTAATACGAAGTCATACCCTATACCAGCTATATACCTGGAAGAGGCTGAAAATTACCTGAAATTGATGTTTGATTGGAAGATAATTGAGCACGCAGACAGTCCCTATGCCATCCCAATGGTATGTGTACGAAAGAAGGATGGAACTGTTCGTCTGTGCATCGATGGAAAAAGCCTTAACAAAATTACGATGAAGTCTCAGGAATCTCCTAGACCAACTGGAGAACTGATGCGTTTGTACCAGGGGGTACAATATTTAAGTACAATAGACTTGACACACTGCTATTGGCAGGTCCCTTTAGAAGAAAACTCAAAACAGTACACTGGCTTTCTCTTCAGAAATCGGCAGTATGTCTTTCAAGTGCTTCCGTTTGGTTTATGTAATGCAGTCTGTCAATTTACAAAGTGCATGAATCTAACTCTTGGTGAAGAATGTGAAGGCTTTTCAAGGGCCTACGTAGATGACATTCTAACCACCTCAGATACCTTCATGGAACACCTAGAACACCTGGATAAAGTATTGAACAAGCTTTCAGCCGCAGGAATGACTGTCAAGTTATCTAAGTCTTTGTTTTGTAGAACAGAAGTACCATTTCTAGGTCATATCTTGACACATCAAGGTATCAAGACAGATCCAGAGAAACTGTTGGCTATATCGCATTTCCCAGCACCAAAGAATGTTAAACAACTGTGAACATTCCTGGGTGTGATTGGCTTCTACAGAAATTACTCAGACAAGGTGGCCAAAATTTGCTTACCCCTTTTTGAGCTGCTCAGAAAGGATACTAACTGGGATTGGAATGAGGGCAGACAGCGAGCTTTTGAAAATGTTAAGGCACTTTTCCTAACAGAGCATGTCATTTACCACCCTGTGCAAGGCAAGGGATATAGGTTGTATACAGATGCCTCAGGTTATGCCTTAGGAGCAAGGCTGGCTCAGGAAGATGAAGAAGGCCAGGAGAAGACTGTTGCCATGGCAAGCTGTAGGCTGAACAAATCAGAAAAAAACTACACAGTGACTGAAAAGGAGATGCTAGGAATAATATGGGCACTTCAGAAATACAGAGATCTACTTCTAGGAGAGAAGATATTGCTACTTACGGACCATCAAGCTCTGCTAAGCCTCAGAACAGGGAAAATCTTCAATAGTTGCCTAACCAGATGGTCTTTGCTCTTGCAGGAGTTTGATATTGAATATCAACACATCAAGGGTACACGAAATGTTGTGGCAGATTACTTAAGTCGCACTCCTGATGGTATGCCAGAGTTGCCCAGTAGACAGTCACACGAGGTATTCATTTCTGCCATCAAGAAGCTAGATGTTACAAGGAACCAGTGGTGCAACCACTTGAAACAACTGCCAGGTGAACAAAAGCAAGACGAGTTTTGCTCTAAAGTCAGAACAAAGTTGCAATAGCTACCATCACAACACCAGCTACACAAATTGTTCTGCGTATACGAGGATGTTTTATACCACTACAGCACTCCTAAATCCAGATTTAAGGACGAGTGGAAGTTAGTAGTTCCAGAGAGATTGGTGAAGCAGCTCATACGAGACACTCACCAGATGTTAGGACATATTGGAATTACAAAAACCTATGAAGCCTTACGTCGTAAGTTCTTTTGGGAGAAGATGAGACATAGTGTAGAGCGTCTAATTCGTAGTTGTGATCTCTGCCAAAGATGTAAGCACGCTCAGGAGAATCTGAAGGGAGAATTGAGTGCTATTATTCCAGTGGAACCCCTAGACATTGTTTCGGTAGATCTGTTTGGACCATTACCTAGATCCAAGGCCAGAGTCACCTACATATTTGTAATTATGGATTTGTTTACAAAGTTTACCAAACTGTATGCCATAGTGAGTGCCAATGCTCACACTGTACTGGCAAAATTGAAACAATTTGTGGGAGAAGTGGGTCAACCCAGGTGTATCTTGTCGGATAAAGGATCCCAATTCACCAGCAAGACTTGGCAAGAAGGGGTAAGGAAACTTAAAGCGATTCCCACCTCAACTTCCGTAAGGCATCCACAAGGCAACCCGGTGGAAAGAAGGATGAAAACCCTAGGCAACATCCTAAGGACATTTTGCCATAGACATCAGCAAGGTTGGTTTGATAAACTGTCATTGGTAGAGTTTGTTATGAATAATACTATACACGAATCCACCACTCTTACCCCTCTAGAAGTGCTCGCAGGCCAGAGATCTGTGATATTTGACCCATCTAAGTTACCTCGACCCCCATGTACTAAAACACGAGAAGCAGAGACGACCTCAGAAGGGGACAGCCTAACTGATACTCAGTGGAGAGAAGAGATGCTACAATTCGTGAAGGAAAGACTAATGATGGCTGCAGAGAGAAGAAAGAAGCATTCCAAGATTTCAAAGGTGAAGGAGTTACTTCCAGTACAGTTAGTTTTGGTTAAAGCTGCTCCGGTGAGTCAGTTTTGGCAACAGGTAACAAGGAAGTTGTTTCCCTTGTACTCTGGACCTTATACAATAAGCAGGAAAGTTCATCCTAACTGCTATGAGATGACAGACACCACAACAGGCAGAACAGTGGGTAGATATAATTTGTCTGCAATGAAGGTACACAATGCTCCAATGCAATCAGTGTGAGATGGCATAAAATACAGATCATTATTTAACTTTTTTTTTTTAAGTTTTGCTGCAGACCTGAGGAGACTTCTAACTTGGGAGACAAAGAAAAAAATGTTTACTGTCGCAAAGGATTTTTGTTTAAGGGTAAATCCCAGTAGGGGATATGGTGTTTTTATACAGGAATAGAGTGCATGCGAGTTGTGGTGAGCTGTGCTACCACCAGGGAAGGAGGCCTGACAAGCTCCCCCTGTTTGCTTCTGGTGTATTGCACTTCTCTGTATTCATATTTTGCCCTATTTGTTTTGCTGTCGACATATAATGATTTTCGAGCATGTCTCTTCAGAGTAACTTAAAGAAACCAAAATACTACTAGCAATGAAGACAAATTTGTGTTTGTATGCCTGCTGCATGATGCTGCAAAGGAAAAAGGAACCCTAAGTGTCGACGAGCTAGTACCTGCCTTAGATTGGTCTAACCTACCTCACCGCACTTTCAAAGGTCGACAGGACTCACCGTTTCCAGACCACTTCAATACTTACAGTTTTGGATTCTTTATTTGAAATAAATCTGCAGAGTCAGGAGTTATCGGAAACAAGGATCAGAAAAACCCCAGAGGGGGGCTATGACTACACAAAGAACCTGCCTATCAGCTATATTGAAATTTTTTTTTAATTGAAAATAGGAAAATTGCTACCCTAATAGGGTTTTCCTCCACTTCCACTTAGTTGTTGCAACTATAAATATTCTCTTCTAAAAAAATTGTATTGGTTGAGGGTGTCCACGGTTGTTCCAAGGTCTTCTGAATTCGCCATGTTTTGTTAGTATAGATGCATTGTTTTGTAAATATGTATGCTGAATTTTTGTTGTTTGTCTTATTGTCATTTGTTGTGTATTTAGAGTCATCTATGTATAACTCTTTTTATAGGCCTCGGCAATAATTTGAGATTTTAGACCAGTGAATATGTTGCACACTATTTATAAAAATGTGTGGAGATGTCAGTACTTGAGATTACCTATTTTATTTTCTTCTGATATTTTCCCTTATAGCTAGATATTTAGATGTTTGGTGTGTTCAGACGTATTTGGATAACATCAGTTATTGTATGCAATTTACTGTTAATTTAAGGGCCAAAATGTGAGATAGCTACTTGCTGTCTTAACGACAGCTACGAATATTTTGAACTATGTACAAAGTGCCATGGTTGAACACATGCAGTTTAATAAGTGTTTAATATGAGTTATAACTAGCAAACTTAGTGAAACGTGTGACGTGGTGCAATCATAAACATCTTAAATCTTGAAGCTTAGTAAAAAAAACTTTTGAACACTTCTCATATTCTTCCACAAAACCACTCGTCTTGAAACACGGCCGTCGTGGCGACGTTTACACAGGAGTTACAAAAGACTCTCAACAACATTGACTGTAGATTACTTGAAGCTCTTGGCATCTTGCAGTGATTAATACAGACTGTTTTAAATAAGAGCCGTAAGCCTAATTCGAGCGATTGTATTTCTATCTAATTACAGTATTTTAACGAATGCTAAATTAAACACGGCAAAACGACATCAGTGCACCATAGACTGTATCCAGTGAAGGCGACACATGAAGCAGAACGTCAGAAATCGAGATATCGAGAAGCATGCAAATGTTCGAGGAGCAGAGTAGAGAAACTGTATGTAATTAAATACTTGAACTAATTAAACACTGTGATAAGGTTCACTGATGACTTTCAACGAAGAATATCTTTTCAATAATTGTCATGTTGTTCCTTTTTGGCTGTGTCAAATATTTGTTGGTTATATTATAGTTTGTAATATTTTATAGTACACGCATACAATTCTTACATTTGAGATTTTTCCAGCTCTAAAAGCTGTTCAGTGCTATAAAAATCTAGGGGGGCATTTATGTAACGTATCTTGCCCTAGGTAATGCATGATGTTTGTATATTAGTATTGTTATTATTTATTAATCAAGTTTGTGATTTGCCAGCTTAATTTCAGTAATACCCATGTTTATTGTTTTAAAATTAATATTATTTCATTGTGATTGTTTTCATTTAACTCTGGTAAATTATGTTGTTATTTGCTATTCCTTGCCAGCCAGTTAGATCCAAATCCATAAGCTCTATGGATACTTTATCTTTTTGAAATCGCTCCTAGTGCCATTATAACTGAGTTTTGTTTTGTTTTAAACAATGCTCTGAGATAGTTTATAGTATGACAAGATGAAGAATGCTGATGGTTAAAATTTGTGAAAACCTACAATTGTTTAGTAAAATTGTCATATACTAAACTATTGGTAGCAAGAGGTATATAGGTGTACCAGAGGACTACCTAGGTTTGCAAACACTACATGGAAGATCTGCAAGATAAGTGCATAAATATTTTTTTAATGAACATAAAGCAGGTGTAAATTTTACCTACTCAACTAAATTATACTCACGAGAAAGGTTTAATGCTCTACCTTCTAACCTTTTAAAATCTTCAATTTCCAAGCACTGCAACATAGGCTACTATGGCAAATTTGAAACAGAAACTAGTTGGATGAACCTAGTTTTTTTATCTTTAATGACTGGTAGCAATATTTTATTTCTCTCTTTGCTGGCAAATTTTAATTACCTTAATAAATAGTTTTGTGAAAGCAGTGTCATCATCTATTTGGCTCGTATTACTGTTGTGTATTAAAAGTCAAAAAATTTAATTCATTTTCTTTTATTATGGCAGAGAATGTGACAGTGCGTTACACTATTTTACTCGTATCCCTTTAACCGCTTTACAGTAAATATATTTGTAGCAATATAAACAACAATTCCTTTCTGTTGTGTACATACTGGATTGATCAATGAAACAATATCGAGTCGGAAATGAAATAATGGCTGTGTTTACCTTCTCCCTGTCCTGTATGTGGGGCCATGCTGTGGGTTGGTCCCGCTCCTAGATATGTACGCGTGATGCCGGGGGAAGAGGGGGGTATGTCCAGAATGTGGAGGTAGTCTGGCGCAAACACTGCAACTACAAACACAGGTACGAGATGAACAGACATGCACAGGTTACTGTGCAAACCACGGTAGCCGTACATTCTTAAGGTGGCCGCCTAAACGGACGTGTTTTTGTGTTTAAGGCCTACTAGTGCGGAAACTATAGACAACACGCACGATGTATCATCTAGCTTCTAGCGCAAGTCAGTCTTCTCGCAAACAGTCGTCTCTATGAGACATTCAACGGTGGCATAATTTTGCATCGTAATATAACGTATAAAGGTGTACTGAGCCTTTTAAAAACAGGGCGGTAATATTTTCATACTTTAAAATCTGCTGTTGGCCGCTGCTGCGGCCAGATTGTAGTCTTGATCAAGGAGGGAGAGGTTCCATTTGAGACGTTTCCTCGTGAACTCTAAGAGCTCGCCATCATTCCACACGTGCTCTATCGTCTACGGAACCTGAGAGGGATCATACACTGGATCGTCAACCAACCCGATCCCATGAAATTTAGTTTTGAAGTGGCCATGTTTAGAGAGAAACTGTGTGATATAGTGATCTATGGGAAATTCTCGACATTGTAGAGTGTACAGTACAGCTGAACCACGAGTACTGAAAATATTCATGGACATCTCTGGAGTATTTGACAATGTGCGGTGGCTGTAGGCTATGTAGTGTCCAAGAAATGTATATAGAGAGTAGTCTTCTACTAAAATATTTCGCAGTTCGTTTATGTACCTATATTGTTGAGGTCATATACAAAAGATAACTTTCGAAGGGATGCCGGCAGGGTTCTGTTCTGAAACCTTTCCTGTGGAATGTTTTGGCTGGCGGTATGTTAACCAAGGACCTCACTGCAGAATGTGAAATTCATGTCAACGCAGAAGTTGAACCTGTTCTAGTAGAAGGTAGTTCCAGAAGATAACTTGAGATAAAAGTAAACTTTTTTAAGAAGTAGCTAGAAGTGTGAGCAACATCAAGTAAGTTTATGTTCTCGGTGGAGAAAACTGTGTAACGTGAGCTTCAGAGGTAAGTTCCACATGAGGTGGGTTTTCATACTGTTCCAAGGTAGACCACTGAAGTTTTTCACGGAACTCAAGTGCCTTGGATTGATGTTGGACAACTCGTTGACCTTCATTGCCCACATTAAATATGTATTTGAAAAAGCCATAGTATTCCTGGCCAAGACTATAACACGGGCACTGGCAGGAAATGGCCAACTTTTCGACACAATCAGGTAAGTTTTTGTGTCTCATCGACAGTGAGGTCATTAGATAGGGTAACACACTACTTTGCTAAGAAACCATTCCAAAATACGCCTCGAGCTATTTCGGGAATCTATGGAAAACTGAAATTAGAATGGCTGGCGCAGGGGATCGAACCTGGATCCTCTCGAAAGCAAGTCCAACATGAAAATGTTGCACCACCTCGTCCAGTTTCAAACATTCAAGATGTCACATTATTAGAGATGGTGAAATTTCGCGAATTCAAAGGCCTGCATGTTAGAATCAAATATATTATGCATACTCAAGACCTGTCTATTCGTGCATTGTCTGCTGTTATACTGAGTAGCAGCCAGTGGACAAATGGTCAGGGCTTGAGTATACATAGGATAGTTGATTCTAATATGCAGGTCATTGAATTCGCGAAATTTCACCATCTCTACCACATTTCAGCGCGTTCTGTAGGAATGAGCAAAAATCCAGGCTGTGAGGATGAAAGTGTATGAAATTCTCAATCTGGATTGGCATGTAGCAGTCCAGAGATAAAAAAAAAAAGGATAACACAAAAAATTGCTAAAGAGGTGCTCCAAAGGCTGGAAGTGTTTGGTGCGTGGTCGGAGGAACAGCAAACTAAGAGCAACAAGATGGACAATGTCACTAACGACAGAAGATAGTATAACTGGCCATTCTTCTGGTAGCCAGTGATTTTTGTGAGAGCCAGACTGCCAGCGCTCTGGGAAAGAGGTTCGATCCATTACAACAAATTGGTAGGGAGGAACTGGAGAAGGCACATTATGCATAAGATTAGACGAAGATTGGAAACCAAGGACGAGAAAGTGGCAGCGACAATGCTCCATGAGCACACGGAAGAGTAGCTGTGGCGTCGGGTACAGAGGATTGAGGGTAAATTGCATTTTGTGTTAACGGAAGAAGTTAATGCACATAGCAGACCAAGACACCTGGGTTTGAAGGCTAATTGGACAGCTATTCAACCACTTATGATCTACGATGATCTTGAGCAGGCAGAGAGAAGAGGATGGCTAGAAGACCTCGAGATCTAAACCGCTGCGATGGCTACTCTTCTGAGAGCCCAGGATGGGTAGAACACATCTTTGCTCTGTATCCAGAATACTTGGATCGTCATCTGCTCGCTGTGAAGAACATTCCAAGGGACACCGAGATCTAACAAGAGCTGCTGGCGAGGTAAGATGCTGGATCTGGAGAATTCGAGGAACGATGCAATAAAGATATACGACAGGAGAACCCTCGATTACATGAAGCCATTTACTGGCTTTGGGATTGCTCGTTACTTACGCCAACACAAGACATGGAACGAATCTGAAAGGTAACGTAAGATCGCCTACTCTGGTGTGTGGGAAAGGATGAGAGGTCATATGCACGCATCTCCTCACACACAGGACAGTCCAATGTACCTCTTACTGGTGTACTCGGATAAGGCTACTAGGGTGGTAGAGTACAGTCAATAGACGGAAGGAGGACAGGCTTTTCTACGAATGATACTTGCGATCTTGGGACACAAAATACCAATCCACTGATCAGGTAAATGTACGCGGGATACGACATCAAGTGTGGAGCGCTAGCGTGTTCGTAAGAATAGCAGTTATAGTGCGGTGGAAGAAGAGTTTGCGAGGGCTTCGGCCCTTGAAAACCTTGTTAGGTGCTCGCCCAAGGTTAAATAAACGTGATGCGGTCAGCTTAGACTGGTCACACTGTCATTAGGTATTCTCCAAGAGTATGTTTTTTCTGAGTTATGTGCGTTACTAGTTTCTCCACTTGCTTCGATTATGTTATCAGGTACATCTGGAGGCCTTTGTTTTCTTTATGTATATACACAATTTCTGGCATAATGCAACTTACTTCTTGTTCTGCAGGAATGCTGAACTTATCACGTCCCGATAAATTAATGTTTCTCAAGGTCGTAGAACATAAATCTATATCTGACAAACGTAATTTGATTTCTACTTATAAATTAAATTACTATCGAGGAAATAATAAATGATATTTACATCTTAGTGCCAACAAAAATATTTGTTTAATCGTTTCATGTATATGTTTAATATGCGATGGTCTTCCCTAGCCTTGCATTATATATATATATATATACATATATATATATATATATATTATAAATAGTGCAATAAACAGTCATTTAACATTACTGTGTACAATAACTGTTAGAATTTATAGGATTGTGGACATACACCATCGCTCATGTTTTGCTCTGATAAAACTTGTGTTGAATGACAAAGTGGAAAAAAAATACAGAAAAGGTTATAAAACACTAATCAAACAAAAAAAAAGCAGTCCCAGAGGAATTCTGTCAACACAACACCCAGACACAAAATAAAGGCACAATAAAACTTGAGTCCCAAAATCAAAGATATGGATGTAGACAAAAACAGTGAACAGCGGATAACAACTGAAAGACAAGGAAATACACAACGCAAGTTAAAAAAAAAAAAAAAAAAAAAAACGAAGAATGCAACGTTTTGGGAATAGATCGCAGTTCCCGAAACGTTAAATTTTTCGTTGTTTTTAACTTGTGTTGTGCGGTTTGTTGTCTATTGATTGTTGCCCACAGCTCACTGTTTTGTCTTCATCTATATTTTTTTTTGATATTGGGACTCTGGTTTTCTTTGCGCCTGTCTTTTGTGTCTGGGTGTTCTGTTGACAGAATTCCTCTGGAATTGCTTTTTTTTTTTGTTTGGTTAGCCTTTTATAACCTTTTCTGTATTTTTTTTCACTATGTCATTCTACACAAGTTTGATCAGCAAAACATGAGCAATGGCGTACGTCCACAATCAAATAAATTCTCATCGTAAACTGCCATTGCAACAAACTAAAAAAAAAAAAACAATATCTACATTATGAAAGCAATTTAAATGTCTAATGCTCTCATTTCTTCTAGGCTGCTAAGAATTGAATAGTTATTTTTACTTTAGTTACAGGAAGGCTCTTGAACAGAATCCATTCACAGGGAGCAGTATGAGTTTATGACAAATTGTGACAACGTTGTACATATTACAGATCCGCACATTAAGGTTTTCTAGGATATTAACTCGATAGAGAGAGAACGTAAGTGAAATACAAATGATGCATTGTAAAGCACAACAGCTCAATACATAAGTTTTGCTACTGTGATCGACACATAGATGCCATGTCTTAGTCGTGGCTGTATTTGATTCTGTGGCTGGGGATGTACATATGTACACTACTGGATACATACTGTAGACTACACATCGTTTACTCCCGCCGAGCTGGATGAAGTCTTGCTACGTGCGTCTGACGGGACGATACCCACGCACGCATACACGGCTGTTCCTAAACCCATACAGCACGCAGCACTAGTGCTGTTTGTGCGCTTGCAATCGATCCTCACGTCACTAGCAGACAGTAATTACCCGCCATGGCTCGCGGGTGGTGGAGGATGAAGGCAAACAAAAATGCCACGTACTTGCGAGTGAAGGTGTCTGGTACACTGCTATCCACTCGTGATGTCCGTGGTTCATAAACATATGTACAGTCTGCAGCAGAAATAACTCGCCTCTCGCTAACGTCACATAACAACCATACTTAACAAGTATTGCCAAACTAAGCAGAGATAAAACCAAACTGCAGGTTCTAAGCGCGGCGAAATATTGTGTTGCCCTGACAGTGAGGCGATACAGAGGTCAACGCTAGACTCGCATTCGTGAATATAGGTTACCAGTCCGGACGTCATGATTTATATTTTCCATTGTATTAAGATATCATTCCAGGCGAATTCTCTAGTATTTCCTCACTTCATGCCATATCTTCCAGATATTTCTTCTGTCTCTAGTGTTCTATAATAAAGGCCTTATGCTGTTCGTAAAAACTTAAAAACTCTAAAAAAACTAACCAGTTTCAGCTCTCCAAGCTCATTATATCGCCCATGAAATATCAACACTGTTTAAACCTCAACTTAAAGTGAAATTACCAAACTGCAAGGTTAATAACTAGATGATATATTTATTTTCACGTCAATAAAAATGGCATTATATAAATTTAAAATTACTCCTTTTGTATTTTAATGCGAAGTTAAATGGTATACTTCCCATGATGTGTTTCACAGAGATTCTTGTAAAATTCCATAATTGTAAGCTACAACATTATTTCCCATCCATGGATGAAATAATGACCTAAACACAACAAACCAAAACAAAAGGTTTATTAAACGAGGACAAACCGTTCTACTGTATTGTACAGTTCACCAGTTCACAGTTAAGGATGTTTTGTTCTTACGACATACGCCATTACTACTCGAAGAGTATACTGATTATAATTGTTTGAAAAACTTCTACGACGTGTGTTCTTCATGTTCTGTGGTCTGACAGACCAGTTTAGTTTTTAAATTACAGCATTAAACACACACACAGATATATATATATATATATATATATATATATATATATATATATATATATATATATATATATATATATGCAACCACGCCGTACTCCTTGCTTTGTTTTTACTGTAATAATCTGTACGATCAAACTTACAATACTGTTCAGCAATCTGTAATTCTACTACAGCAACTGATCTTAGGCGATTGTAAAATTTACATTGCAATAAATTAAAAATTATATTTATCAGGTTCCCAGCTAATAATTCTAACTTTGTCTACAACAGTCAGCTACAAAGTTCCAAATTCACACTTTAGAAACAAGACGTTCTATACACATAATGCTTTATTTCTAATCTACTCACTTATTTCATATCAATGATGTCCTGCCATTAGTAAGTATATATATTTTAAAGTTACAAATTACAACCATAGAAGTAGCGGTACTTTTGGTACAGTTAATAAAGAAACTGACCTTATTAAGCTATGTGTTCTAACCATGGAGGTATTAGTCTATGGAGTGACATCTGCCGAACATTTCAATGGTAATCGTGTGAAGCCGATTGCGCATGCGCGGGACGATATTTTTCATGAGTCGCCATATTTTGGGTGACAAAACAATAGCAGAAAGCAATGTAATTATGTAATTCTTTTACAAAAATTTGCGCAAATTCTCTATTTGAATCATACACAACAGTTCACAATTTCTTAAGAAATATTAAAAAAAAAAAAAAACGAACTAGCTCTCGCTGTGTGTATGTACTTTATAAACTTGATGAATTTAAATAAAAGTTTCCTACCTGCACAAAAATAATCCTCCGCAACGATCGAATCTGTTTGTAAGGTCAAGAGCTGCACAAACTTTCACCATAATGTGTAGTTAACAAAAAACTAAAACATTTTCATTCAGCTCAATGCTATGTTTACATGTTTTTGCCACCACTAGCTCTATCCTTGTCTTTAAACGACGTCTGTTGGCTGGTTTCAAATTTGCTCGAAGGCTTCCACTCCATAGACAAATACCTCCATGGTTCTAACGTACAATAAATCATTTTGTGACTTTGATCCCTTTGTTGGACAGAAATTCGCATTCGGAAATTTATCAAGACATTATAAAAGTTGAAATAGTCTTTCTTTACAGACAGTTACACTCGGCCTGGACTGGTTAAGTAACTTTCGTGGTACATCCTCTCTCCTATTTTTTTGTTAATGTCTCTCAACATCTTGTGCTTGTTTGGCTCGTATTGTCGATTTGTGTGCTTGTGTTACTGTTTTGTTGTGTAATAATCACTTGCGTGTATGTCGTTTGTAATGTTAAATGTTTATCTATGTGACACACTGCTTTGTCCTCGGCTGTTGAGTGGCACAAAAATTAATATAATAAATTAATGAATATATACAAATATGTACAAATATGTGAATAGTAAATCGCGGAAAAGCTCGCGGTGCAAGTAGCTAGACCTAAATCAAGAATAATGATTATAGGAACCTCGCCTCTATTGTCAATAGTATGAGCGTAATACCATCGTGAAAGTTGTGTTAATAAACATGTTAAGTGACGATAATTCAACAACCACTACAAATGAAACTCTGACCTATTGGATTCAATTCGGATGCATGAGGACACGTATGCAGGGAATAAAGTGTGCACACCATCCCATCCCATGCGTTGGAAACATGGGGTCGCCTGTTTTAGTATGCATGTATTATTGTACATGTACGCCTATAGCTGCCATCCAAGTGAATAAAGAACCGGAATCACATAAGTAACTATAAAGGTCCGCTTGTCCGAACAAGATGAGACAAACCGTTTCTGAGGTACAGGCACTTAAAATCTTAGCAGTATGGCAATGCCGACAGGTAGGCAACCCGTGTAGCAAGCACGTACATTGTGGCATGCTGCCAAGGCGCTACTGTAGATGAATGCAATGAATCCCAATACAAGATCGCGCACCGCGTCGGTGTAAGACATTCGCTTACACAGCCAATTTTGCATGGCGATGTGCTGTAATAAATATCAATACAGTCTTGTAAAGCACGTAATTGAAGGGAAAACACTACATTTGAAGTAGTTTTTGATATATCGTCGCGTAACATGTGCATGAACACAACTTTCACGATGGTGATACGTCCATACTATGGAAAATAGAAGCGTTGTTGCTATACTCATTGTTCTTGATTTAGGTCGGGCTACCTGTAACCACAAGCATTTTCGCGATTTTCATTCCATCATATATATATATATATATATATATATATATATATATATATATATATATATATAAACAAACACATACAGTATGTAAGGGAACTAAGCCCAAAAACGTAAGCAAACAATATATGAGATACTTTCAATTCATAATAGAAGTGAATATTAAGGGAGGCGTGAGAATATGAATATTGCATTTGATCGAAATACCAAAACCGGTTAGGAGTTAAATCACAATTATGTTAGTGATGTTAAATTTTATTGACATATTTAAATTGAAATAAATTCAGCCTCGAAACCCTCCCCTTTCATGAAATAATAGGGGTTGCTACCCTCATATAGCATTCAATTATTTTGCCATCAAGTTTTGTGAACGTTTCATGTGTGATGGTATACATATACGTATGATTGTATGAGATCCATAAACTCTGACACCGTTTGGCCGATCACCATGAAACTTTGCACATATGTATTTTTTTCATGCAAGTTTTTATACTATCTATTTTACTATAACTCGCCAACTCGCCACCAGATGACACTGCAGCGTATCAACTGCTACGCCGTTTAACCGATATCCACTAAAATTGGTATACACAGGTATTTCACACACGAAGAATATTTATCTAAATCCATTTTGCTTTAACTCACCACTATATGACTACGTGACACTGCAACGCATCAACTTACATACCTCATCCGCAGTCGACTATAGATGCTTAATTAATAAATCATTTAAACCCATTGTAACAGAATACGTAAATCTCAAATAATTCTTCCCTTTACTTCCATCCGTATTGTGCTGTGCTATTTCAATAGTTACGTACACGAGTATGTAACAGTAACTAAACAAGTACCGGTAAACATGTTTTTTATGCTTGCAACTTTGAAATAATTCAATAATTAGCAGGTGAATTTGGTTACACGGGCTCTTTAGATGTAGGTACGTGTGAATGTTGATGACATTGAAACTGTATGTGTGCCGATATATATTTATTTATTTATTTATTTATTTATTTATTTACGGCTGTGAATGTGGTACATTGACTTGTATAAATATGATCTGGTTTTTATGAATATCTCAAATTTTTTGTGTACAAGTGAATGTGTTTTGGGCTCTATAGACGTTTTGCGTGTGAATGTTGATGGTTTTAAAATTGTATGTGTGCAGATGTATTTTACAGGGATGAATGTGATATTAATTAAATTAAATATATTTTCGTATATGTGTGAAAGCCTGCTAACCTACAAAATAGCTACTGTGTCTAAAGTTTTATTTTATTTCATCCTTTATATAGAGTCAAAATATTTTGGATCCAATGTACAAAATTGTTACTTACTCTCAAACTTCCTGATGTAATTATTAATTAACGTGTTAGAGTGACCAATTGATTATGAATAGCTGGAATCTTTGTAGCCCTATTCGAGTGAATGAGTATTTTTATCTATGATTTTTTTAAATGTTTTAATATTTTTTTTGTAATTAGGGTTTAACTTATTTTAAGTTCACATGGTAAAACATCTAATTTCATTTAAATTCCAAAAATTTTAAAAAAAAATTACTTATTAGTTGTAAGCACCTAATGTTTAATAATATTCAAAACTGTATGTAATTTAAGTGGTTAAATGTAAGAAAAGGTAAAATGCCTTAACTTCGCCCCATTATTAATAAAGACGTTATATTATTACTATTATTATTATTATTGTATTATACCTAGCTTCCTCTTATGGAATACAGGGAATAAAATGGGAGGGGATTTCGCAATTCGACCAACATCCAGGACAACGTCTGCCAAGTTATACTGGTATAATTAATTTGTAACTGTAATGATATAACTATAAGCAGTACATTTTCACACGTGTAACGACCTGTAGCTCATATCCCCCATACTGTGTACTACACCGTTTCACCTGCGTGTATACAAGCTGTGGTCTCAATATGCTTACCTTACAACACGAGATTAGTTGCTCGTTTTACTGTATGTTTTATGTTCATCTTGTTTACGTGAGAAGTGTCACTATAAAATTGCAAATACATGTATAATTACATTTACGTGAATGTTGAAGTATATCTCAGAGTGAAAATATTTATATAAAAGTACATGTGATTAAAAACACTTAGAATTTCATTTGTGAACGAATGTGCTTAACAGACTGTGCCATTTCTCGAACAATAAGCTGTGTTATAGATCAGACGGCAACTTTGTGCACCCCTGTTTCAGCGGGAAACACTGCAGAAATGTACCTTGCGTCCCTCTTCCACTGCCATATCCGCAAATACAGTGTTAGCAGGAATGTTTTGTTTGTGTGAGAAACATTCGTCCCTGTCCGCATCTAAACTGCGCTAGGCGGGATCACACAGCTAGGTTCAGGCTTGGTAATATCCAGCCTTACACTCCAGTGTGTTGAGCCAGATACATTTGCTTAATGAAGTGTTGATAGCTGGATGAGGGGATGTTTGTTCCCTTCTGCATCGTTCCATCTCGCTGACACGTCGGGAGCGTGATTTCCAGTTTCATTCTCGTACGTGTGAGGTGTTAGCAGGCCGATATGCAGCAAGCAGCGAGGGCATGTGAACATAAATATAAAAGTAATACTTCAGTCATATACTCTGGTGTGAAGTGTATGCTAGGTGTATCAGACTGCTAAACCTTTATATTAGATGGATGCCTGTACACTATTCAACTTGCAGGAGCTATATGTGACGTTATTTCGCTGAAATAAAAACATTCGTGCAAATCAACTTATTTTTGCAAGGTTGCGTTTTAAAATCACAATTCTGCTTTATCATTCAAAACACACTTTCTCGGAGATAAAGTACAACCTCATGACGGAATATTCATAACAGAAAAACGTCACTACAAAGAAGGTATTTATAAGTTATAGTTGTAGGAACCACAATTCTAACAAGAATTTAAGTTTGGTTACTGATAGTATTTGTATTGATCCTACAGTATTGTACTGTACAATAACAACGCTTACAGTATTTATAAGACAATTCTTTCTTTAAAGCTGTTTAGATTGATATAAAGAAAGTATTTTATAGCGAATAAATGCCAAAACATACACATTTTCTGGTAACTAAATATTTAATTCAAAAGTTTTCTTTTATGACACGTGCTTTAACCCTTTATAAGAAAAAAAATATATTGAAAGTGGGTTGGAGGGTAGTCAGTCAACGTACAGACGTGTCCCCCATGTCCTCAACTGGCGACAGGGAGAGAGCGAGCGAGAGAGAGAGAGAGAGAGAAGTAGTTGAGGTTGGGCAGAAATACAGCTCTGATAAAGGAAGAAAGAAAGAAGAAACGGAACTAATCAAGATACAAGATAAAACTTGTTATCCACGAATAAATTCAGTTTTACATGAACAAACTTAAGATTGCCTCGTCTATACTACTGACTGAGCCATTTCCGGTACTTCGTACCCATACGTAGCAGCCACTTCATATGTTATCCACTTCTTCAGATAATTCATTGTTAACGGACAAGATTGGTACACCTGGAATACAAGGTAGCGACGTACAACTGTCTCGACGTTGCATTATGAATGTATGCTGTGATGTTTTAAATGTGTTACTTTATTCCTGGACGAGTTTTCTCTGGTTTCTTTCTTAGTTTGTTTCTGGATAGCTTGCCTTATCAAGGACATCTCCCTGGCACACCCACGCCTACCTGGTAAGATATTTATACTGATAAGACTAGCTTGTGGTCGCTTCAATCCTGTATACTTCACATGTGCTTCATATAGGTACGGCACGCATCGGTATCTTACGAAAAAACGTCGTACAGTTGAGATTGACACCTGTGAGTTCTTACATACAGGCGAACGCTAACTCTGAGTTTTTTGTGCATAAAAAGTATACTATAAAAACGATTCAGAAATCACCCTTTATATATTATTTCTCTCCCAGAAATACGATACACGTAAGAAATGGAAACATGCAAACGGAAAATGGAAGCCTATCAACGGATGCGCAAAGATATTGAACGCTGTGTGTAAACAAACGTCGTCAACATTTCTAGACAACACGTGAGCTGCAGTCAGTGACAATTGAGCAGTGTAGAGTTAACACAGCTTCCGCCCGAGTGATGTGGTCTAGGTTCTATGGTCTTACCTTAGTTGCGTGCTGTTTCACTGTCTTCGTCGCATACAGGTCGAGAGTAAGGCTACCGCAGTTTCGTTAGAGCTATACGAGAACCGCTGTGAAAATTCACTTTGGAACGGTTGCATCTCCACAGTCAGGGGCCACTTTGGTTTCCGTTCTGGAAAGTGTGCCAGCACTACCATGTCATCTTAGCGGTAGGCTATATGGGAGAAGACGACGTCTGTCGACAGGAACAAGTCGCTTCCTTGCTCTCAGTGTTAGAATCGAATTTCTCCTCACGGAGTAGTATCAGCGGTGACAGGAGCGCTTCCTCTCTGCGACAACCACATTCTTCAAGAGCGCTCGAACATAGTTGTTCTCTTGACGTCAACACAGAGTCAGACCTGCAGTTCCTGTACGAACATTGTCAGCTACATGCACAGCGACAATGGCGCATTGGTAATACGCAGGACTTGTATTCAGGTGGTGTAATGTTCTATCCTCGGTCCTGTCATCCTTATTCTAGTTTTACCATACTTCCACGATGTCACTTGAGAAGAATGCCAGGAGAGTTACCAAGTACACTCACTCTATGAGCCAACATTTAGATCTCCAGTAACATCGCTGTGAACGATATGTTAAGTATATGTTGACTCACTGTTACAACTGTGATACTACTACATGATCTGTTAAGAAATATGCACTTATCGATACAGTTCCGCAGTACAGAGAGTAATTTGTTCTGACGAGATCCGCTACGCTCACATTTGTACACCCTGTTCCGTATGATTTTTGTCAAATTTGATAGCTGCTTGTGGGCAGAAACTGGTAATATTTTGTCAAGCATGGTACCGTTTAAGACACAGTTTATAGTACAAATGGTAAAATGGAGATCTATGTTTTATTTTGTAGTAAAATAATGACTTCCATTGGTATACATATTATAAAATTTGCCCCTAAGTAGCTGTCAAAATTTACTAACTCCATACGAAATACAATATATATATATATATATATATATATATATATATATATATATATATATATATATATAGGGTGAGTCAGACCTGAATGTGTTAAATTCGTGTGGTGGTAGATCACAAAGTATCGTGTCGAAAATATACTTTCAATTTGTCTCTGAAATGAAAATTGTGGAGTAATGCTACCCCGAAAATATATTTTCGAATTACAAATTAATTAATTAACATCTCCAAAACTACTGCATATTAAACCACTATAATCTGAGCACTGTGTCAACAATGACTGTTCTTTATTCTCAGAAATTTAGTTTCTTAATATCTCCGGTCCATCTTTGTTCAAATTGTGTACAAGTTCCTGTTTCGGCTTGTAACTCTGGGACACGTCATTGTTATTCATATTGTACTACAGAACATTGACCAGGTTATTCTCGTTGGAAGGGGCTAGAGTGAACAATTTCGGAGAAAACAACAAGTCAAATTTTTGCCAATTGAAATATAAAAAATGTATCGCCTGAAGCATATGCAGGCATTGCGACTGTTTTGCAAGGCGGGCAATCGAACAGATGGGCGTGTTTGAAATTATGCGTTTTCGATAGATATTAATCGAAGAATTGTTACTCAGATGGTGTAAAAGTAGGTTACATAGCATGGTAAAGTGGTTGCATTCTGTGGTAAGGAAAATATCCCACGAATCTATGGCAATGTGCACTAGGTTTTACAAAATCCCAATTCCAGATATTCCTTCATACAGTTGAACCTTTATCGCTATGGACACGAAACTGCACAAAACAGACATCCCATTACTTGCGTAAGTAATGTTTTACGGTTTACAGATTTTCGTAAACTTAGAGGTTGGCGTGAAAGGTACAAGAAACTTGACACCTTCGATCACATACCGCCAAGAAACACAGTTCAACACAATTGTAAGTGTACAGAATATTGTGCATAAAACTTCTGTTAGTACATGTGATTTGGCAAATCTACGTGCTAATATACACACTGTTGAAAGTAATATAGAAAAACTCCGCACTGGTTTAAGTAGAGAACCAGATAAACTATCACCGGGAAGAGGGAAACATGGAGATAACAGACTGTGTATTTGTGTATATGTATATATATATATATATATATATATATATATATATATATATATATATATATATATATATACTAGCAGTCCCCCGCGGCTTTGCTCGCGAGTATTATTCGCCACTTCTTGTAATATTTACTTTAATTGAAGAATCTATTTGTACTCAAGATTGGTACTTCAGTCATCAAATGTTAGAATGTCCAAGCGGCTAGTTCTGCAGCAGGATAAGTCGCTACAGCTGTCCACGCGAAAAGCAGTCTTAAATTTGTCTCTGACATTAACGGCGACTTCGCCTGGACCTAGTTTATAACCCTGCCAATTTGACGCTCTGGGGTAGTTACAGACACCTAAGGTAAGAGGTGAATCGAATGAGAAACATCTTATTTGCCCTGTGTACATCCATTGGTGACGGTGCCCTCAATTACATATTTTCAACATATTCACTGGAACTTTATTGCTATTATAAAGTTTCAGTGGGTAAATGTTTCACGGAAACGTATTTGGTGCCCCAAACCTGAGATTAGTGAGATGATATTTCGTCGGTTTACTGCCAAAAGTGACAGTCAAAATGATATAAAATTATAAAAATGCTAGGAACAATTGCCCAAGTTTAAAGTCTATTCGTCGTTTCGTACTGTTGTGTCACAGTATAGTAACGTACCACATTTTTGTTAATATCTACAAATTAATAGTGTTTTTAAACGAAATAACATTAATGACTTAATCACTTATGGCAGTATACCGACGATATGTAAGCTGATGTTGTAGAGCAACCTAACTGTAAAGCGAACTGCAATTTTACCCCTTTTAAACGACTACATGTAAATTGCACTAATTCGATCTGCCTTGTAGTTATTGTGTGTCAAAATTGAACGTTCGCACGTAGCTTTTAACGGAATTCAAGCCCAGAACCTGCCGAAATTTAGACCTGAGTAACAAACAGATGCGTTACGTAACGTCGAAATAATTCATGAAAATAACATTTTATTAAAAAAAAATATGTGTCCTGGGCTCATAGAGGTTATACAACACCACGTCTCGATAGGTTACTGTAGAGTGAAACTCCTGTATAGGTTGTTTCTCGCTGCTCGTTCCTGCTTTTCGGACTGTCTGCCTTGAATATTGACCAACTTAGTTTTATTCTTAATAATCACGTTTCTTACAAAGAAAAAAATACATACATATTTTTTTAAAATATTAACGTAAGCATCACTCTGACGCGAACAACGCCTCAATATCGCTACTGGTTAGATAGATATCGTGGGTTGATGGAAAACAAATTTTGTGCTTTTGCACAACACAAATCACATCGCTAACCCGTTCAGTCGAATCAAAATAAATCATTCACTGAAAAAAAACACATATAACTCCAGCACAGTATTGAGAAATCGAATTTCGAAAAATCTGAAAACAGTTTTGCGATAATTTCTGTAATCATTATCCTGAAGTAAAAATTAATTGTATATCTCGACAGGTTCGATAGATATCGAGGATTTATCTAAAACACGTTCAAGGTCTTTTCACCACTTAAGAGAGTAAATTTCGAAAAACCCTTTAATCACGTTTTAGAATACTTTATTGGTATCTCGTGGGCGTAAAAAAAAAAAACATTAGCCCGCTGGGTTCAAGATATATCGACGAATTATTGAAAACGCTTTTCACCAATTTTTACCCCTTTTTACGTCCTTAGGTGGCGAATTTCGAAAATTCCTGAAATTGATTTTTAGGTATTTGAGTAAGCATCAATCCTAAACAAAAATCACGTCGCTATATAAAAAGCTATGGGATCGATATATATCGAATGTGAGTCGAAAACACATATTAAGCCTTTTTTTAACCAGTTTAGGGCCGAATTCAGAAAATATATTTTAAATGGTACTTGGAATATTTACAAAAGCACCAATTTAAAGCAAAGAACACTTCGATATCTCGATTGATTCAATAGATATAGAAGGATACTCAAAAACACATTTCACGTATTTTCACCCCTTTAAATAAAGAATTTCGAAACGTTTTTGAGTTCTGTCATAGACATTTGTAAAAGTAACACGACGATAGCCAATTGTGTTTCATAGATATAGACGATTCATAAAAAACACATTTGGCCCCTTTTTACTGTCTGGGGGTCGAATTTCAAAAAAACCTAAAACAACTTTTTGGGTATTTACGTAAGCAATATTTTGAAGTGAATATCAACTCTCTATCCCGAAGGGTTCGATAGATATCGATAGTTGATTGGAAACACATTTAAGGTCTTTTCACCCCCTTAAATGTAGAACTTCGAAAAATCTTTAAAATGGCTAATACGCATTTTTCGAGTGTCCTATTAAAGTAAAAATCACGACGATTGGAAGTCGGGTTCGAGCTCTATCGACGTTTCTTCGGAAACACATTTCACCCCTTTTCACCCACTTAGAGGTCGAATTTCGAAAAATCCCGTCTTAGTGCTCGCCTACGACCTGAGGGGAAACCCACAAAAAATTTCACGATTCTAGGTCCAGTGGTTTGGGTTGCAGTTTGATATGTCAGTCAGTCAGTCATTCAGTCAGTCAGTCAGCTTTCATTTATATATATAATTATTTATTTATTTATTTACTCTTTTATTTATTTATTAGAGGTGAATAGCTGGGAATTTCCAAACTTTATATACTTTGTCAATTGTAACATTTCTACGTGATCATTAAAACTTTTATAAACACAAAATAAGTTAAATTTTTTAAAACCTTAAAATTTTTCCAATGTTTTCCATCTATAACGTATCATTCGTGCATCCTATTGTTGACCTTGATAATATCCCTTATTACTTCATACAATAAATTGAGTGTGTAGTTGTATTTAATCACCAAAATTTTTCTGCGCATTATTAATTTTATCACCACTGAATGAACATAATAGTATATCTCTACCAGGTTCATCAAAATTAGGGTCGTCTATTATTCCTAACCGACAATTAATAAGGTTTTGGAAACCAAACCTTTCGTACCTATTATTATGTGAACAATAACCTGTATTAATCATAGCATCACCTATCATTGTGAAAAATATAGATTTATATACACCTGGTGGGTTAACAATATCAATAACATTCATTTTATCATTACGTTTTGAAAGTACATTAAACAATATATTAATAAACTCTGTTACACATTCCAAGTTATTATCGAATTGAAACAATAACAATTCCAATACCCATGGTTGAGTTTCTTCAGTGTACAGCAGAAAATAAAGTATTATAAGGCACAATTTTAGTATCATTACCATGAACAAAATTTTTTAATTCACCAAATGTCATATTATTAATAATACATTTTTCTTTTTTTAAAACTTGTTGAAACACTCTGGTGTCAAGATAACCTAATTTAAGATTTTACCAAGAAACTCGTTTCAGTTACCTACTGTAAAGGTGAACATAACGAACGTAAAATTATTTGAGCTACATTTACAGGAGTAACCTTTAGTCTGAGTAAGTCGAAAACGTGTGACCTTCGATCACCTGACCCAGGTCTTGACGACTCTTCATCTCTTGGGATAAAGCTCTGCATTACTGTAGAAGCGCACGGTCCACTTCCGATCACCGGATATGATGGATTGACAAAGAAGTTGCAGGTCTTCATCACAGTTTTCCACACGTCCTTCTTGTTGGACGTTACAGCTTTGATCATCGGTGATACCCGAAAGGATGCGTAGAATTCTGCTTCCGGATCCAAAGGGTAGCTGTAGGTAAATGTACCCGTACGATTTTTTGTTGAAATACTGGAATAAATTCCAGAAGTAGATGTCGTATATCTCGAAGTGATGTTAAATGAGGATTACAGCCTTGTAGTACTGGACAGATTAGCAAATCTACAAATTCTTTCTTGGCTGGAACACAATAATAGCCAGTACTTATAAGTTACCATTCGCCAGGTTCTATGACATAGCTTCTATCAGCTTTGAAACAAAAGCGAGTGGAATAACCATCTCCATATTTTTTTCGCATCAGGATGTTCAATCAATAATTTACTAGGGCGGTTATTTGAATAAGAACATAAATGAGTTTTTGAAGTTCCAAAGTGCAAAGTTTGTTTAATGAATCTTGAATGTTGATGTACAAGACTTGAACATAAAGCAGGCATCTTACCAACGATGATGTAAAGACAGTTTGTATATTCCACTATCCACCTCTTGAGTTCCTCGGCGAGGCATGAACTGACTCTCGGCGTCTTCGTCAGGCCTTGTATATCTCGTCAGCAGCCAATCCATTGAACACGTCGTCATCACAACCGCCCCCCCCCCCCCAGGATCACTTTCCCACGGCCATGCTCGGGGTGATACACGCCTGGCGGCACAGCGCCCTTAAAACAAAAACGCTGGCAAAGCTAGGCCGGGCAGTTAGTATATACATAAACATATAAACATGCAGTTACTGTGCGTTAGATCAGCATATAAAGGTTTTGTTTAGTTATATTTAGCTTCACAAATATTAGGTAAATATTTGTACGTAACTACGGTTTATTATATATTTGTGTGTTTCTATGAGAAAAACAGAGAAGTTTTATTGTTGTACAAAACAAATTACAACATAGATTTAAAAATTTTTAGCTAGACCTGTCTAACTAGTCTAGACATTCTTGTGGAAATATTTATACACGCTGCTCAAGTATAGCTACAAATTAGGTGTCAGATCATTTGATATTGTATTATAAACACTTAATTATTCACATTTAAAATGTATCTTATAGATCGTAAAAATTGTATAAAAATTAAAATTAGTTTACAAGCACATCAATCGCTCCAAACAGGGTACCAACTAATTTTTCCGGAATATCTTTGTGAACATTCAGTATATAAACGTACAGACTCTGAAAAACCAATCTGTGTAAAAAGACTTCTACGTGTTAATTTGGATTTTGTTATATTGTCGTAATTATCGCAAGTAATTTGGCAATGATGTTAGCAAGTCATTCATGTTGATTCGTAAAAGTTAATTTTTGTCTGTCAGCGTAACGATATTTGTCGTTTATATTGGAACATTTCAGCGCATGGTTTAACAGATTCATTTCAGTAAGCGATTTCCAGAAATTTCATATCGTAATGTATTTCAGCTAAGCATTGAAATTCATGAAGAGATAAATTTTACATATGTTGATGTTGATAAAACAAGCGTAATTTGGTGCAAGCAACCAGTCATTAATCTGTGTGTTTAATAAACCAACAAGAGATCCCAGATTTTACATGTTATACGATAACCCTCTGATTTCAGTTTAGTTTTTTTTTATTTTCTCATGCTTCATAAAAAAACTTTGTTCTTCTTTGCTATAATCAGAATTAATGGATTTGTAAAGTTCCCTTTTTCAATAAAATTATCTCCTCTAATTCCTTTACGTGTGTATATATATATATATATATATATATATATATATATATATATATATATATATATATATGTGTGTGTGTGTGTGTGTGTGTGTGTGTGTGTATAACGTACGAGACATACTATAGCCTGTATTTGCCAAGTTAATGAACTCTTAGGATAAAACGGAAAATTGTTTGCTAATATGTTATACATAACCTCTTCCAGGAAACTTGCTCCTTGGGAAGATCCTATAAACACGACTGGGTATGAGCGTGGGAAATAACGTAAACAACCACAACTGCACGAAATTAAAACCGACGTTTTTTTATTAAAGCATAATAGCCCTTCGTTACTTGCTGCAAACTGACTTATATTTTATATGTATTATTGTCCGAATTATTTCTAGTGAATGCTGAAATCGTTTCTGGATTATTTCGATGGTAAATGAGTGCATACGTTAAGATGTTGCTGACTGGCATTGTATGGCTTCCACTGCCGTATTTATCAATATCGTGAAACCAATGAATAACGTGTGTTGCGCTCAACGTTAGTGACTTGTTCTCATAACAAAGTACTGGTTTTAGACGCTGGTATTCTGTATCAGAACAGCTTGAACCTTATTCTACTTGTATCGATCACTGTGACATTACAGTTGTCCTTGACGAGAAGAATGATGCCAGATGAGTGTATATCGCTTATATGTGAGGTAATTAGTTGATGAGCGGACAACAGCTGATGTTAGCGCCCGCGTGTTCCAAGGTGTCGATCACACTACTTGTTTTCTGAAAACATCTAATATGTACTGTGTATACAACATTATCCGTGTCTGTTAGACGATATTTATATTATCAAACATTTTCTCACACAAAACGTATAAGAACGAGTATTTTTTCTAAAATCGTTAATTTTTATGTTGGTCATTTGGGCAAAATTCAAAATTCTAAATCGTACAGATATTAACGCCTATACACGATTAGTCAGGACAGAGTGTGTTAATTTTGTGTTGTGATCACTTATGAAAGTAAGACGAAAATCTGTTTTCAATATTTTATAACATAAACATAGTGGTAGTAATACCAGCTTCAAAATCTAATTTGCATTCCTTTAAACCTTATATAAAAATAATAGATTGTTAGTAAAGAAACTTTGAACATTGTCTACATAGTGAAGTTAAAAGTATTTTTTAATATTTTTAATTAAAAAAAAAGGTAATATTTAATAAAAAAATTTTTATGATTTAATTGCTTGCACCATATTAAATTCATCAGGAAAAAAATAAACACATTAATGACATACTTTAATAAACAACTATCAAGCCATATTTATCATAATCCGTTCTCAGCATCTTGTAGGCAAATAGTACATTTACAGTAGAAAATCTTCAAATACACGGATTATTTCCCGAGAAATCAAAATGCGAAAGAATACTGACTTGTAATATTTTCCTAAATCAAATGAACTATTCTGAGGAGATTGATGGATTCTCTAACATTTAATATTTATTTAATTTACAGTTTTCACGGAGCGTAACAATACTCTTTACATTTCATACTTTAAATAATAATCTACACTACAATTTCACAGCGCTACAAAATATCTTCAGTTCACACTTTTAGGATTTTATTGGTAGGCAACCAATAATATGCCTCTTTCAAGATGAGCGCCTGGCCAAGTCGTGCATTTATCTCTAAAGCTTATTTTCTCAATGGCGGAGACGTGTGTTTTGGCGGTCATATTTAAAATGCATACATTAGTACAATACACCGTAATCTTCAATATACGGCATCAAATGATACGACCGCTACTAAATGTCTCATAAAGCGAGTTGTCTGCAGGAAGACTGTATGCTTAGAGGCCATGGTTAGCTGCAATTTTCGTGTTGTTTCATCCTTACTGCTTCAGCGCTGCTAGACTACATTCATATAGGTGGTCATCTCAACACAGGCCTCGACTGACGGCGGGTGACTATCCCATTTTTCGTGACGTCACAGCTGACGTTGTGCTAGAGCCTCCCTAAGTACGTTTGCTATGTGTTATTGAGAATATAGTTCGCTAGTCATAACTATACACAGCTATGCTTCAACTGACACGTCAACAAGCTTGTTCTTATCTACACGAGATTGCTTAAATTGTTTCTAAATGTTTAGCTACTAAAAACACTTCACATTATACTTCATGTTTCTGAAGCACAGCACGCCTATTGGTAACATGTTTTAAGAACACCCCACCCCTCGTCAACTTTTCTGAAAATTGCACTTTTAAGCTACTGTATCTACAAAACTGCCAACCTGATTCTAAAACTGAAACATAACCATTCCTTTGGTTTTGCGTCATGGCATTCACAAATTATAAATATAAAATAGGCACCGTTAAAGCAACATAGAAAACATTGTTTTCTAACCCAGAAGACACCACTCAAACAATCTTGCGGCAAACTATCTGCAGTAAAATTTGTACGTTTATCCAAGCTTAAAAACATCATCAATAGCTTCTACTTAAAACAATTATAATAAATAAATTAATGTTACTTGTCTTCTATATGTCAGTATTTCACATACTTAGTTAATTTCTCATTCTTGAAATTAAATATTTGCCAGACTGAAAATGTTTCTGTTATTATCGGGATTCGAAACACGAACCCACAACATTTCTGTTACTAGCAAACGTGCTTAAAACACAAAGAAGAGTGAAGTGTTATTCGATTGTAAGATAATGAACTTTCGTATTGACAAGATGTCTAATTTTCAAAAAAAAGTACTGTTAAAATTCGACAATGTTCTTTGTACTAGTACGTAAAATCTTCATTTGGTTTATAGAAAACCAGCATGAGAAATTATTTCACTTGGTAATGTGTTTGGTCACACACAAAAATACACCAATGTCAAATGAAAGCAAGCTCGAACAAGCTTGACAAACACAAGTCTCATGAACAGAACTGTCCGTCAAATTAAAAATATTACCGTAAGCTTTATTCAAGCTTGCGACAAGTAACAAGAACAAGCTTGTTACGCGAGTCAGAGTTTAGTGAAATGCAAATTTGTCGGAAGCTTGAGTTCTATCTGGAAATTGAGTGCTTCGTGCATAAAGACGGTATTATTCTAGACGCATGGAACAGTGCCGGCCATATTGCTTCCCATTTTATTGCATCCAGCGAGTACAAATTGAATAACACTAGGGCGAGATGGGCAACCCTGCTACCATCAACCTTACAGCCCGCCCAAGAAAATTCGGCTGAGTTTCCCGTCAGTTGAACACGAGTGTTGATGGCATGAATGAAGTATTTTATGGGAAGGAGGTGGAGAGGAGGAGCCGGCTACAATCTCTTCTGTCGTCGAAGGACAGACGGAAGGCCCTAGACGAGACAGCAACAGCGAGTGTCCTGCAGCGATAACCATTGTTAGGTCTTAGTTCTGTCTACTTCGCTGAGACACGAGTGGTTGTGATGTGACCTCTCACTGCCCCCTCCTGCCTAGATAGTGATCCAGCCTACCCCACGACTAGACATTCCCTGCTGCGAACATAGTCACTGTGTATGATAATATAAGGGGCGAGGGTTACATCCTGAGATGTGAGCCAACGCGCGAAGATAAACTCTCCTGACAACTGTGCAATCGAAAGAGAGCTGGCACTAGCCACTGTGTTGAGCTCAGAAATACCGTGACCACGCCGCTTCTTACATTACACTGTAAAACCACTTCCTGAACAAGTGTCCCACCTGTGCACGATATGCGACATCAAACTTCATCTTTTAAATAAAGCAACTATTCAGCATTTTACTATACGAGTCTGGTGATATTAATAAATACTTGAGTATTATTTGTAGTGTATAGGAACGCAATTATACAGGATGTTCCGGGAATAGACGTCAATAAAGAGGCGGAGGATAATGTGAGTATAGAGCGGTACTGGAACGGAAAACAGGGGTAAACGAAAGACTGCCCCCTCCCGCCTTCATAATGTATTAACCACGAATCCTACCTGCAGAAAAACTGCCTGTGAAACAATTCAGGCATTACAACCAGTTCGCTATAATTGGAGAAGAGCGCACTAGCCTCTACATAACCGCGGCCACTGTGAGTATGAAGCAGCAACTACGTAAAATTGTCTGGTGATGTAATTCGTTTTTATTTTCCTTTCCATCAATTTTGTTTAACGAAACAACCGACCACTACCACATTTATTATTAACATTTCATTTTATCTTCATAAATTAAACACATTACATTCAAAATGCATTTTTATTATTTCAAACATTGTGTAATATAAATATTCCAAGACAGTTATATTTAATTATTTTCTCCCGTACTAATTTCAACCATATAGCTGATTTAACATTGTGTGAACCTACTGCATTACGTTATGTTTTCACATTTACTGTATCGACGTTTGGTAATTTAAACACAAGTTTTTACTAAATAATTGGAAACACGATAATTTCGTTTTTCCAATTGCGGGTAATCATTTATGTGACACATTGCTTTGGTTTTTTACATCGAGCAAATCGGAGGCATCTTTCAGAACCAAACACAACTGTTATGAAAGTGATTGTTTTTTTTTATCCCGCAATGCTGCACTCTCAGTGAAGTGAAATTTATATTTAAATTTGACGACACTGGTCGTCTTATTTGTACAAATTCTGTCAAACATTGGCAACTAGTTTTTTCACCAACAGTAAAAGTTTAGCTGAGGGTAGAGTACAGCAAATTTTCTTTAAAAATTTGTAACTTTTAGACGGTTGCCAATCAGACTACTCAAATTTGGTTCATTTCGAAGATCTTGGGCCCCTGATTCATAAGCCTCTTTATTGACGTCTACTACCGGAACAACCTGTATGTGTACGCAAAATAACACCACTTGACTTTCTTCCGTAACAATACTATACATCGGTCTGGTAAATGTAGAAATATTTTTACAGTGTAGGTGTGAGGATGTGGCTTGCATCTACATCGCTGTTTACACTACTGGTCGTAGCACGTCAATATGCTGGCTTTGCTTCTACAACGCTGTCCACACTACTGGTCGCATTTCTTCAATATACTGGCTTGCTTCTACAAAGCTGTCCTCACAACTGGTCGCAGTTCAACAATATGCTAGCTTGCTTCTACAATATACAATACTGTCCTCGCTACTGGTCGTAGCTCGTCAATATGCTGGCTTGCTTCTACAATGCTGTCCATACTACTGGTCGTAGCTCGACTATATGCTGACTTGCATCTACAACGCTGTCCACACTTCTGGTCGCAGATCGTCAATTTGCTGGCTTGCTTCTACAATGCTGTCCACACTACAGGTCGCAGCTCGTCAATATGCTGGCTTGCTTCAACAATGCTGTACACACACTACATGACGTAGCTCGTTATGGTGCAGTTTTGCTTCTACAATGCTGTCCTCACTATTGGTCGTAGCTCGTCAAAATGCTGGCTTTCTTCTACAATGCTGTCCTAACTACTGGTCGTAGCTCGTCATTATGCTGGCTTGCTTCTACAATGCTGTCCTCACTACTGGTCATAGCTCGTCAATATGATGGTTTGCTTCTACAACGCTGTCCACACTACTAGTCGCTGTTCGTCAATACGATGGCATGCTTCTACAATGCTGTCCTCACTACTGGTCGTAGCTCACAATATGCTGGCTTGCTTTCACAATGCTGTCCACACTAATGGTCGTAGCTCGTCAATATGCTGGCTTGCTTCTACAATGCTGTCCACACTACAGGTGGCAGCTCTACAATATGCTGGCTTGCTTCTACAATGCTGTACCCACTACTGGTCGTAGCTCGTCTATATGCTGGCTTGCTTCTACAATGTTATCCACACTACTGGACACAGCTCTTTATTATGCTGGCTTGCTTCTACAATACTGCCTACACTACTGGTCGTAGCTCGTCAATATGCTGACTTGTTTCTACAATGCTGTCCTCACTACTGGTCGTAGCTCGTCAATATACTGGCTTGCTTCCACAATGCTGTCCACACTACTGGTCGTAGCTCGTCAATATTCTGGTTTGCTTCTACAATGCTGTCAACAGTCCACCCTACAGATCGTAGCTCGTTAATATGATGGCTTGCTTCTACAATGCTGTCCTCAGTAATGGTCGTATCTCGTCAATATGATGGCTGGCTTCTGCAATGCTGTCCACAGTCTACACTACTGGTCGTAACTCGTCAATGTGCTGGCTTTTTCCACAATGTTGTCCACACTACTGGTCGTAGCTCGTCAATATGATGGTTTGCTTCTACAATACTGTCCTCGCTACTGGTCGTAGCTCGTTAATATGCTGGCTTGCTTCTACAATGCTGTCCACACTACTGTTCGTAGCTCGTCAATATGATGGCTGGCTTCTACAGTGCTGTCCACAGTCCACACTACTGGTCGTATCTCGTCAATATTCTGGCTTGTTTCCACAATGCTGTCCACACTACTGGTCGTAGCTCGTCAATATGATGATTTGCTTCTACAATACTGTCCTCGCTACTGGTCGTAGCTCGTCAATATGCTGGCTTGCTTCCACAATGCTGTCCACACTACTGGTCGTAGCTCGTCAATATGCTGGCTTGCTTCTACAATGCTGCCTACACTAAAGGTCGCAGCTCGTAAATATGCTGGCTGGCTTCTACAATGCTGTCCACACTACTTGTCGCTTTTCGTCAATATGATGGCTTGCTTCTACAACGCTGTCCACACTACTGGTCGTAGCTCGTCAAAATGCTAGCTTGCTTCCACAATGCTGTCCACACTACAGGTCGTAGCTCATTAATATGCTGGCTTGTTTCTACAATGCTTTCCTCACTACAGGTCGTAGCTCGTTAATATGACGGCTTGCTTCTACAATGCTGTCGACACTACCGGTCGTAGCTCGTCAATATGCTGGCTTGTTTCTACAATGCTGTCCTCACTACTGGTCGTAGCACGTCAATATGCTGGCTTGCTTCTACAATGCTGTCGACACTACCGTTCGTAGCTCGTCAATATGCTGGCTTGTTTCTACAATGCTGTCCACACTACAGGTCGTAGCACGTCAATATGCTGGCTTGTTTCTACAATGCTGTCCACACTTGTGGTCGTAGCTCGTTAATATGCTGGCTTGCTTCTACAATGCTGTCCACACTACTGGACGCAGCTCTTTATTATGCTGGCGCGCTTCTACAATACTGCCTACACTACTGTTCGTAGCTCGTCAATATGCTGGCTTGCTTCTACAATGCTGTCCACACTACAGGTCGCAGCTCGTCAATATGCTGGCTTGCTTCTACAATGCTGTCCACACTACTGGTCGTAGCTCGTCAATATGCTGGCTTGCTTCTACAATGCTGTCCACACTACTGGTCGTAGCTCGTCAATATGCTGGCTTGCTTCTACAACGCTGTCTACACTACTGGTCGTATCTCGTCAATATGCCGGCTTGCTTCTACAATACTGCCTACACTACTGGTCGTAGCTCGTCAATATGCTGGCTTTCTTCTACAATGCTGTCCACACTACTGGTCGTAGCTCGTCAATATACTGGCTTGCTTCTACAATGCTGTCCACACTATTGGTCGTAGTGCGTCACTACGCACCAGATACGCCGGAAGTATACAAATAAAATCATAACATGAGGGGATTGTACCTGCCTCTTTCGAGTTCTTAAATTTTCGTTTTAATATCTCTGCAATGAAATTTATTTATTTATTAAGATTTAATGTCTGTCTTGGCACAGATATTACCTTCTTCGGTGTTACAAATTGTCACTATTTCATTTCCTTTCTTGCTATCATACTAGTACCCTTCTGGAAGGGGAAAGTATTTTTTTACTGATGGTTACTACTTAAGTATAAGCGATAGTAGTCGACAAATGTTAACTGTACACATTATAAGAAACTATTGCTTCTGTCTTGTTGCAGCGTACAGAATAACTGAAAATTTTTAGGCCAAAATAAATGAAGAATTTCGTTATTTCAAAATGGAGTGGTAATTGATACTTCCTAATAAATATGTGTGTTCTAAACAGACCACGAGGTGTAGGAATGGAGCAGAGGTCGGTAGAACAGCGCATGTTTGTTTACGACTAATGCAAGTATTTGTGTCTCGGTAGTGGCAGCATGTGTGACTTTCTTTGTGAGATTAATTTTAGTACTTGGAGTATCGTGACAAGCCTTGTATTTAGAATTACTTGAAGGAGGCCATCCATAGTGAGGTGCAGTTCATCAATGAGCAGACTCAGTAGAAACAGCATGTGTGACTTTCTTAGTTAGTGTATTTTAAGTACCTGGAGTGTCGAGACAAGCCCTGTACTTGGAGTGACTTGAAGGAAGCCATCCATAGTGAGGTGCAGTTCATCAATATGCAATCTCGGTAGTGGCAACATGTGTGACTTTCATTGTGAGAGTATTTTTAGTACCTTTAGTATCGAGACAAGCCCCGTATTTGGAATGAATTGAAGGAGGCCATCCATAGTGAGGTGCAGTTCATCAATGCTCCTGTATTAATTTAAAATTGAATAAAGTTAAATATTATCTTTAAATATAACTGTTTTGTGCAACATGATAGGATGCTACACAATTCACTATTTTAAAAATTTTGCGTGAACTGAAATGACAATAAAGGCATTTGTACCGGAGTGCCTTGTGAGCATTCGGCGACAGTGGCGCCAGTGGCGGGATTTTAAACTACCGCATGGTTTGTTGTATAGCTTGAATTCCTTTCCTATATGCTGAAGCAATCAGTAGTTCCAGCAGATTCCTAACTGAGTAGTTTCAAAAATTATAAATAACAGAAGAATCACTGGCAACCAGATAATATTCACTGATCATGTGTTACAGTGAACTGAAGATAATTAATGAAGAGTTTAGTCGTTTTCAGATTAATTTACAGTAAAATTAACTAGTCTTCAATGTGTCCATTATTAAAATAACTCTTCTAACAAAAATTATTTTACGCGAAATTTGTAAAATAATAAATCCCTTTGAGACATTTTTCCAATTTTATATTTTTAGTAGTACATAGTATATAAATCGTAATTATAATATAATATTCAGTAATAAAAAAAATGTGTGACTTTTTAGTGTAGTTTTGTTGGCAACACCGCTAATTTTACCAGGAACACGTTTTGTTCGAAATAGATACATTAAAAAAGTCATCCGTTTGTAAATTTGGTTCCCTCTTAAAAACATCAATCTGCAAGGTTGATAAATTAAGGCCATGTAGTAAAATAGTAAAGTAAAAATAAATTGGAGAATATTGTTTTCACAATGACATGCCTTGAACAACGATGAATGATACTTCTTCAGTAAAGCTAGCAGATAGATCTACAAAGTTTTTAAATATAAGACTCGCGTGCATAATATGCAACAACACCTGGCACTTTCTTCAGCAAGAGCTTAGTTGTAGTGGAAGGTTGTGAAGGAAAGGAGAGGTTACCACACAAGACATGTCGTAGTTAGGAAACACCCAGTTCTGTTGGCAATGAACTACTCATCCCTCCCTGTGCCCTCACATCCAGCAAGGCACCAGGTCAAGCCCGGTGTGATTACGATGTGTTTATAAAGTTTTTTCATTAATCGGAAATGTTCGTGACAACCGTTGTTCGTGAACAGAATAAGCCGCAATTCGCAGCACAGGGACCTACCACCACTCAGGCCGCCCCTCCCCCCGAACCCAGTGCTCCTTTTCCCCCAATGAAACCACAGCAACGTTATTTTTTCTCCCGAAAGGAACCCCGGGTACTACTTTCTTTCCACTCCAATTACGGTTTAGTGGATATGAAATACCGCGCTATGTTTTCCATGGATGAGCTGAAAGCTTTCTATTACATCAAGTGGTTTTGTGAGTGCATTTTACGTTCCGCCTCTGAGTGTAGATGCTCTCTCTCTCTCTCTTTCTATTTATTTATCTGTGCCTGGGACCGTGGCGCGAGTAAGTTTCAGTATTGTTTCGTTTGAGACAGGAACAAAACCACGCGGAAGAAATATTTGTCCGTAAGTGTTTTATGAACTCGGCCATGAAAGTGCAGTAGCATGTGAAAATATTTTAGAAAATCAAAGACTGAATTCCGTCACTAGGTTTCAAGGCAAAGAAATTAACTCACTAAACATTAAAACGAATTCGTTGCAATTTAAAGGTCGCAAATAAAGTATCGTTTCTCAATAATCCTTCTGCGCGTTAATAACTTAATTTTTTGAAATTTTTATGACTTCACGCATTGGTGTTATGACCTTGGGATAGATATATGTATACGAAATTAATGTTCTAATAAATGTATTACCAGCTGATCAATTTTTAACAGAATTGCTTCAGATGCAAAAGTGTTTTCGCAAAATTCCGTACGGAATACTTCCACAAAAAGCAAATTGCGAGAAGAAATTTGTGTAAATCAATGTATTTTTGTAAACTGTGGATATGTATGTTGCATTTTAGATGTTAAACACTATATGTAAACATTGGCAGTATTTTTAGTGTTGATATTCCTTTAGACATTTCAGAGTGTTGTGTTTGGAAGACACGCACTAAGATGTTATGTTCCTCGTCACACTTGTCCATGAATACAGGTTTGGCACGCTCGGACTTTTGAAATTGAATTATTTGAGGCTGAGTTCTCAGAAAAATTGTGTTATTCAAACAAGAGAATTATTGGAAACAAACTGTACAAAACACTAG
The DNA here is from genome assembly GCA_003012365.1 of Medauroidea extradentata. Lineage (NCBI taxonomy): Eukaryota > Metazoa > Arthropoda > Insecta > Phasmatodea > Phasmatidae > Medauroidea > Medauroidea extradentata. The sequence goes on along the minus strand of PNEQ01078400.1, from coordinate 23,839 downwards.
GACATCGTTAGTATTGTATTTAAATTTTCACGTATTATAAGTGGTACGTGTGTTTTTTTAATAAAATATTTCTCTGGCAACTGCGAAGTCTTCCCTCTATACTTTCTTCTCCAAGACTTACTGGTGACAATGACAGACAATATACATCAACACCGGACACACAGGAGTTTCTTACAACACATAGCAGCGATTCTAGCCTCTGTTTGTGCAAACAATTTCATTTAATTGCGTTAGTTAAAAATATCAAAGTAATAAAATCTGAAATTTATATAACCTGCTGACTATATACACATATAGCTTAATACAGTAAAACTAATGATAAAGATTCGATTGTTTGATAATATTATTTAATGAATAAATGTAAACAATCCTGTCAAGCAAGCTTTGTGAACGTCATTAGTTAAAATTTCGGATCATTGTACACGGCATGCGTTACAATGCCAATCAAAGAAGGAAAGTTTTAGTGTTTTGAATTGGTATATTGAAGTGCACTTGAATACACAATATTAAGTTGTTCCGTCTGGTTCATACACGAATATACCAGAAGGTTTTCTGACGCGTAAGCGGACCACGTACAACTGCCGTTGTAAGTATGGATTTTTCGAATTTTGTTTGCACACCAACACTCCCAAGTTTCATTACAATCAGATTAATGGCATAGAGGAACGTATACGTTACAATTAAACTTGTAGGCACGTATGTGTATATAAGTAGGTATAAAAAATCAAAATAAATTTAAAAAAATTTATGAAATGAGCAAAAGTTTTTTTTTTTTTTTTTTTTTTTTTTTTTTTTTTTTTTTTTTTTTTTTTTTTTTTTTTTTTTTTTTTTTTTTTTTTTTTTTTTTTTTTTTTTTTTTTTTTTTTTTTTTTTTTTTTTTTTTTTTTTTTTTTTTTTACCGACGGTAAATCAGTCTTTTTAAGTCGTGCAAAAGTTTAACCAACAGAAAATGCACATGAAACAACAGGAACAATTTTCTCTGTATTTTAAGGTTGTGAGTTAAAATTATCTAGCAAATAAACTTAATAGAAGCTGATGGTGAATTAAAAATAATACAATTCCAAATAAACACATGACGGGTTTACGGAATACGGTTTTAATTGAAAGAATTTTTTTAGGAAGTCTTTCTTGCCAAATTGTTTTGTAGTAGGCTAAAAGTAATTGCTTAGCACCACAATATTTTAGTTGATCACAAAATGAATTTATGAAGGCTACAAAGTAAATTTTTCTGGGTGAAATACCAACCAAGTATTTTGTAACCGACACAAATTATTTATTTTCATCCTTGTTGAATAACGACCGTTAAAATTTTGCTGAATAAATTAAGATAATAGAAAACTACTGAATATCTGTGAATGAAATCGTATAGAGTTCAAAATTATGTTCACGTGATCTCAGGTCCAAAATAAATGACCACGTGTAAAATTGGCTTAAATAAACGTGGCATTTCTTGGTAGAAAATCACAACCACATCACAATATAAAAGTTTAAAGTTAGGGCTCATACTTTGTGCCTTCAAATAAAATGTACATTCTCTTGAAAAAAGTACTAACAACCAAACTAAACACTGTATAAAAGTGCGTTAAGTAATTCTTACCACTGTTCGAAACAAAATCATGACAAAGACAATATCGTGACGGTCCGGAAAATGAATGTAAAATACTACGCGTCACTAGGCTCTTGGCAGATTACAACTCACAACATTGAGTTCTCTGCGACGTCTTCGGGCTTCAGTTTTACTAATATAAATATTATTCTGCATCCAACTCAGCCCTATTCTTGCATGGCTGGTCGTCCTGGATATTTTAATGAACCTTCTGGTGGCACTGCTAAGTCACCTCAACTTAGGATGGGACCAAAATTTTAAAATCGCAAGGAGCGTAAAATTATTTTACCGTCATTTTTAACTTGTTTACTGAGAAGTTTCTGAGTTTACCGTGCTCGAAATTGTGAATAGGAAATTCTTAATCCCACACCCAAATCACTCCCTTTTTTAAAACATATTTGACATTGCAAAACGAAAACAGTTTTGCAATAATTAAAAATAAAAATTCAGCATTTGAATTATGTTAAAGTTAATACATTGGTTATAATTATAGATTTCACCGAAATATTTATTTGGCAATTTTGATACGTGTTCAGAAATTTAGCTCAACAGGTTTAAAATATGAACTTATTATTTGGGAAAGAAAAATTACATGATTAATACTAAGAATAATTTTAAATCATTAAGTTTGTATAAAAACAATGATTTAGTGCAAAAAAACAATGCTGTAGTCTGTGATATTTAAATTATTATTACCGATAACATCATAATCAACGTAATCTTCCACAAAAATCTAAGCAGATGATTCCAAAAGCAAGCATGACCTAGTTGTGAAATACACGGAATTACGTTTTTCTATTCCTTCAATCCGTAACAAGATACAATCTCTGTGCTCACGGTGTCTGTATGTTGTTACATATTAAATTTATAAAAAAAAATATGATTACGACATAATACACTTAACATCATATTCTACAAGTATTATACGCGGCCAAAGCCACGGGCAGAGAGTTAGTTTCATAAGAATTAACAGTCACGGATTATTTTCGGTCATACAGGCAAATTTTCTTTCCCTACATGATTTGAAATAATTTTTTGTATCTCGTGGACAAAAATTTCACTAAACATTGACGTGGTATTTAGCATAGTGTAGTTTGCGCGAAGAAAGAATTTATATACAGGATGAGGCACATAGTGTTACAGAGCAATAGTACTCAAACTAGTGATCATGTCCACAAATGTTTCAGATAAAAGTTTCAGTGATCGAGAAGGCCGTCATACTGAACCACCCTTTTTTTTTATCGGAGAAGACGTTTTAGCTACGCAAGGTCAACTCCACTTTGTTAAATGGAAGTATGTATCTTTTTTTACTATTACGCCGCGAAGCATTCTTACTTGTAACGGACATTTGTACCACAAACCGTCAAATTTTCCCTGAAGACGCACAGCTACTGCCACGAAAACACGGGTTATAAGCGTGACGGTTTTTCTACAACTGAATTTGCTGCCTAAAGAACAGTTTGGCAACGTATTAGCGCTACTTTCAATAGTTAACGCTAGGAACGATAGTTTCACATAAACACGCATCATGGCGAAGACGTAAAACGCGGGTGTCGGACTTAGAATTTGAACAAAAACGGAAAATTTCAAAGTAAGTAAACTACAATTTTCTTTACGTACGACTCATTTTCATCACTGTAGAAACATTTTTTTATTAAGAAACTTTGCCTGTAAAACCAATAGTTTAGTCTCTACGCAATGAGTAGCTACTCTTGATATTTACCCTGTAAACGGATTTATGTATATTGACTATATAGCCTAATTCCAATTTCTGATGAGTTTAATTTGAAAGTTGTTAATGCGGATGTTTTTGTCTGTAGCCTTGTCTCGTCAACACTTGGGCAGGAGGGCGCAATGATGATTTCACCCCCCCCCCTTGATAAACGTTCATTCATTTTGCCTTGATCGTCGTTTCTGTGCGCGAGCAGCAAGTTCAGCTAGTCGCTGAAGATAGCACGTTAGTACAGCGCATATTGAATGACTCGCCACGGAACACAACCCTGTCTCATGTTGCAGTGCTCGCATTTGTAGTCCAGTTGAAGTAGCCAGTACTCATCTTCATGCAAGGAATTTCCAGAAAAAAAATGTAGTGAATCAGAGCTTAAAATATACTTTAATTACCAGACAATCTAACTACGAAATGTTATTCCTGAAATAAAACGTCTTTGTAACATAACTTGGCCCATGGAATTTATGTGATAGACAGACAACTTATCACTAGAAAATTAAATTCATGTTATACTGAATACATTAGCTGTTACTTTCGAAAATGATTTTAGACCAAAGTACTATACCTTCGAAATATCCTACAAAGGTATACCACCCAGTTTTATGTAGTTTTTGATATTTTCTGGACTGCAGAAAACCCCGAAAAAAATTGTCATATCGTAGTTGAAACATTCGAAAGAATTATTTTTGTTCGGTTGATATACTTGAAATGTATCTCTGATTGCTATGCAATGCTAAACAAATTCCACATTTAGATATAAATCTTGACAGACGAATGCACTTGAGACACGACGAGGGTAATATGGAATGGAAGGACAACCCAACAGTCATGCCAGAGCTGGGATTCGAACGGAAGATCTGTCGCACCGCAGACAGGCGCCTTAACAGACTTCACTAGGGAGCCTGGCTAAATTGTTTATGAACGCATACGTTTTGGCAGTATGTGACTCTTGTGGCGAATATATGCACCTTCGAATTGGTGAGACTGACTTTGTACGTAACGCTCTGTGGTTCGAAACGTCAATATATTTGTCGTTCGTACATATTTGACTAGATTCAGTTTCTTGGACGTACTCCATTGCAAAATTGAACGACTGTCAAAGAAAAACTAAACAAGTACTTCCTGCTCAAAATTCTTCATGAATATGTTCGCCATGAATGGCAAAAGCAAAAGCAATACCCCTCCTAAAATCTGGCTTCGTTACGTAGACGACACTTTCACTATCTGGCAACATGGACCTGAAACCCTGGAGGAATTTGTGAACTTCCTAAACTCATTGAGGCCATCAATCCAGTTTACATATGAAACAGAAACCAATGGCAGCATTCCTTTTTTGGACGTACTAGTTAGCAGGGAAAACAGCAGTCTGGAAACTAAAGTATACAGGAAACCTACACATACAGGCCAATACCTACATTTTGCTTCCAACCACCATAAGAGCACGAAAACTAGCATAATTCGCACACTAGCTAACCGAGCTGAGATTATTTGTTCCAACAAGAAATCTGTACTGATAGAACACAACCAAATAAAAAAAGAACTCACAGCCAATGGTTACCCGGCCAACACCATCAAACAGCACATGAAACCTAACAGAACACTTAAGCCCACAGAAACCGAAAAACCAGCAGGAACCCTAGTTATTCCGTATGTTAGAGGCCTTTCGGAAAAAAATAAGACGTCTGGGAAATAAATACGGACTTCGAACAGCATTCCGATCCAAATCCACTATCAAAAGTATGGTCACCAGGGTAAAACCAGACACTGAAAAACTACAAATTCACAACTGTGTATATCAGATACCCTGCTAATGTGGTCATATGTATATTGGAGAAACTGGCAGAGCTCTTTCAACACGCATTAAAGAACATATAAACAACTGCAAGAAAGGCGAAACCCAAAAATCTAGATTGGCCGGACATGCATGGGAAAATAGCCACAAAATTCTTTGGGAAGATTCGAAACCACTTACACAGGAAACTGACAAAATTAATAGAAAAATCAAAGAATCAGCCTTTATTATTAGCAATAGCAATATTTTCAGTCAACAGAGTATTGAATTAAAAAATATGTGGATCCCATTGATTAAGAGAGAAACAACGTTACAGCACAAAACAAAAACACACACTCAACCCATCACAACCAATCAGAGTCAATCTATGCTGCGCGACCAATCAGGAGACAGCTCGTCTCCCATTGGCTGAGCAGGATAAGTGGGCTTACCCTATATATACCCATGGTTTTTCCAGTCTCCTCATCAGTCACACTCGTGTTCCTGAACCCTGTGTGTCTACCTGATGACGGGAAAAGATTCCAGTTCCCGAAACGTCGTAACACTGTCTGTCTGGAAAACTACTGTGTTTTTTTTCGTCTCTTCGTTGTGTCGTTTGTCTTGTCTGTATATGTCTGATATTTGTTGCGTTGTGTCTCGTCTACTTGTTGTGTTCTTTTGTTATTTTTCTGTTCGTGTCTGATATCTACTGTGTTTGTTGTTTCGTCTCATCGTTGTGTCGCATGTTATTTGGTTTTTTATTTTATTTATTATTAATTTTCATTTATTATCTGTTTGTTCCTTGTTTTTATTCGACCCGATTCCATTTTGGAATTTCATGTTGTGTTTGTATCTTGCTGACTAAGAATACTCTGCTTATTTTATGGTTTCTTTTATTTGTTTAGTTTTTCTTTGACAGTCGTTCAATTTTGCAATGGAGTACGTCCAAGAAACTGAATCTAGTCATGAACTCCCATTGCACAGTTCTTTCAAAGATCATATCGTACATATTTGTCACGTGGAAAAGTACTACTGTCCTAAGTAAAGTATAAATTTCTGTGAAACTATATTTCCCAGTTTACAAAAATGAATTAAGTCATGTGGTACATTTCGAATAAAAATATTTACGAGCCTTGAAAGTACAAATCAGCAGAGAGCTTACATAAAAATATAAACGTGCTTCCTAGTGAAGAATGGGTGCTCTGTACCTGTAATTGCAACACACGCGAGTGTTGTACCTTCGCGTGTTGGCTTTCAGTATTACTAGGGATGTATGAGGATGAGAGACCTCTGAGGACAAGAATAGAACCCGGGTACTTTGCCCAACGGCCAGGACGCAAACAACTAAGCCGAGCGGTCGAGCTGAGAATACATGAAGCAGTCATCATAGGACTAGAGTTATATGACATCAATCTGCTACGATTCCTGCAGACAATCAGTGGAAGGATCTGCTGGGCGATATAAAGTGTCTGTACAGATGACGTGTTCATTACTGGTCCTAACTATAGTTGTTGATACAGCAAAACACGAGCAACCTAGTATAACATTTCGTTATCTTAGAATGAGATTTGCAAGTGCGATTATGACAGGCTGAAGTGTTTTGTCACGCACATGCCGCTGAAAGCGAACGTTCCCCACAACTGTGGATTTTCTGCGACTCAGCCACTTTGCTATAGCAATGTAGTACTCGAAACATTCTTGTGACAACATACACCTATGTATAGAAGCGTTAAAATAAATAGGTAAGCTATGATACAACTATACATGTACGGTAGCGATCCTGCAAGTATTCAGCAAACAGTTAAATGTATATTGATGTTACAAGACTTGTGCGGTAATAGCGACAAACATACGCTTTATATGTCACGTGAAGCACTGCAAGTGTTCCATGTTGTGTGTGGGAATCGTGGCGGACGACGACGTTGGTCGGTGTGTTTTATCGGGGATTTCCCGTTTCCCCTTACCGTTTATTCCGGCGCTGCTCCGTACTCATATCATATTACCACTCATCAGCGCTAAAGACCTAGGTGTTAAGTGATCACTCAAATATCTTCACCTCACCGTATTGTGTTTAGAAATTTCTTACACTACCTGGAAGTTATTCAACAAAACTCTTTAGTTTGTCGTAACATTTCATAACAATACGCTTTCCATTGCCAAATATTTGTCAATGTTTCCATTTTTGAACAAATAGTGTCTCTTACTGTTTGAATTGAAAACTTATTGTTTTTTATTATTTCATGCATTATACGCACATATTTCTTTACAAAAACTGAGTTGCACGATAGTATAATTGTAATGTATAAGTGGTAACGTACATAGATTTAGCAAACATATAGTTTTGCCTATAAGCAACTTTATTGAAGCGATTGAGTAGTTTATCACTGTACAAGATCTGCTGTAAACTATACACAGGTGAAATACATCTTGTGTAAACCAATATCATAAAGAAAATTACACCTTCAACGAAAGCCATAAAAATATGCGCGCATAAACTCCAATATCACTTCAACTTATTGAAATCACTATACAGGAAGAGAAACTACTTCGAAGATGTAGAAAACTGAAAATGAGCGTCTTACGCAGATCCAGTCTCGAAGTTCGAGCTGCAGATAACAGAATAGAAACAATGCCGAACTTGGAGGAACACTTCCAAGGTACACGTCACATTTGTTATTTTATGACATGTTTGTATTTCGATATCTTCACAGCTAACATGACAAAATACTATGTATTTTATATAAATTTACGGACTTCCCTTATCTTCACGAGAAACGCGAATTTCCAGTATCCTTGCTAACAGAAACAAAATGCATCACAGAAAAATGTCAACCTAACCTGTGTAATCATAACAGAATTATGATTTCGGTGAATAAGGAATATGTTATTAACACCAAAGCATGGAAAATTTTTAGAAACATTAAAAATTAGCAACAACTTCATCCCTCATATATCAGGAAGTGACAAACCAAATACCATTACTTTAGAATGTTTGAAAGATTTCCATGGGTGTCGTTCAGTACACTTCGATATTAATACTGCCCATTTGTATTGAGAGGACAAAATATCAATAAAGCAAAACGTGCAGCTAACACAGTCACAGTATATTAGGAGATAGCTCGAATGAATATTAAATAAAAACCCGACAGCCTAAATATGAAGAGATATGTAGGGAAAGCTAACCCATCTAGGGCTCTGCTACGTCCAACACAATCACATGACTTTTAAAAGCATGCGTACGTAAGGTCGTGGAATCCCTGGTTGGTTCAATCAAGCTAATAGTAACACACCGGCCGATGGAATGTGGTACATGCGACTGCTTCATTGGATAGAAGAGGAGGGGGAAAACAACGTGGTATGTGGTGAGGTTGCGTTACCAGTCATGTGTGTGTTAACATATGTATATAAATTTTTTGACGGGGAAAAACATTTCAATATACAATCGCTCAGCATGACATAAAATGCCCAGGTCACAGCAACCTATTGTATAGGTATCGCACGGTAAGTTGAAACTTTTAGAGACGAACTGTAAAAAAAAAAAAAAAAAAAAAAAAAAAAAAAAAAAAAAAAAAAAAAAAAAAAAAAAAAAAACATTAAGAATACTTCCTTTAATACAGTGCAACAATGTTAGCAAATAAAAATACGAATATTATGAGAAACGAGTTTTGAGTCATAATTTACGATTACGCGTCCACGAGCACAAAAACCGTTGTTTTAATGTTTATCTGAAAAGTAAGTTAAAATAAACACATCTGTGATACGATGGTTGTAAGAAGGTTGGCGATAGTGATGTAATATTCTGAAATCTGTGCCCATTTTTGTCTTCATGATAGAAAAACATCTCAGAAATTTTTTTTAATCCACTGGTACGGGTAAGCGGACTTATTTTTTGTATATTTCGTTTGTAATTTGTCTAAACGAATAATAATTGTAATAATACTAGATGTACGTAATCTATGTTAACCACCAGGGATAGTTTTTACTCACGTTGAAGAATGTAGGCTTATCAGTTATGCAGGTAACTTCTGGTTTTATTGTTGTAACACTTCAAGGAAAAGCTTTCTAAAAAGCAGATTTCTACGACTAATCAATCAATCGATTCACACTACAGGGATAACTGAACGTCGTGTAGATGTTCCATTATGTAATTTAGGAAGTGCTTCGAGACCGCAACTTGCACATTCTTTAAGAAACGGAATTAGAACATTTCAATAATTAAATATTCAACTTTGCAGGAAATTATTCATGAACGTGAAACAGTGCATGGATCAATCAAAAGTTCATTTTTTACGACGGTATCTTAAAATTCTTGGCAGTGACTATGTTTACGTTAATGTTTAGGTAAAGTATAAGAAAAGTAAACTTTGTTACGTAACTAAATAAATCCAGAAAATCACACCTACATACAACACACGCGCCGATAATCACGCCCTCGCTCAGTCGATCGCCATTCGGCAAACATTTGCTGCGGACAATGAAACATTTAGTTGACTTGTTTAATTTCTCATATACAAACTCCTATCTAGCTGTCTATGGAAACATTGTCTTCTGGTCACAGATGTTGGCGGGAACTGAACGAGCAAACTAGGCGAGGAAATGAGACGGCACAACATTGTACAGGAAATTCCACAACAGCACCTTCCATCCAGCCCCAAGCCGGCCATGCCACCCAGTGTGCTGCCTGCCTAACAGAGAAGTAGGTATTTATTCTGGCTACGACAATATCTCTGGTCCGTCATTTTAGAATACCGGCAACATCGCTGATGCCTCATATCAAATAAAATTGTTCACTGAGTTATATAACGAAATCATTTTACTAGAAGCTGTTCACGGCCACGTTAGCATTATTTTTTTAAACGTTCTGCTAAATGTTTATTTCCTGAGCAGTTATAACTGACATCCTCTTGATAATGTAAACACAGCCTCTTGACCAACAAACACAGTTTCAGGCGGGACAGGGCGTGTTCATTTTTGTTGTTGTAGCTTATAAAAAACTACACGGATATGTTTTAAAATGAAACCATCTATAAAATATATATTTATAAGTCATTCAACCTTTTAGAGTGGGTACTAAAATGTAATAATTTTACAGTGAACACTGTGTAAGCTAAATAAACATGTAAAAGAAGGTTTTCCACTTGTAGCAAATATCGTACAGCGACAATGTAAACCGTCCGAGACGTGTGATATATGTCAACTCCCTTCAATACGGGCACTGATCTTTCTGTATAGCTCATTTCTCGGAGAGCAATTATCGTTTTGGAAGCAAGTTAATTACGCTACTTGCTGACATTTAATCACGACCTTATCAATCAGGCTTCCCAGGCGATGTCAAGTTACGCTTAGAACCATGTACAGGGCAAATATAAGATTATTCAATTAGACCTATTTATGTTCTTTAGCTACTGAATTTATTTGATGCAAGTTAGCAATGGAAAAATAAAATGGACGTGCCACGTGAATTTATTGCTCAATATTAACATTCTTATAATGTAAATACTGTTTCATTTTAAAAAATTCGCTTGTCTATAGCGTTTATTTAATAATCTTAATACACAAACCAAACTTCACATTACTTTATTCATTGTTATATTTTTAATTTACTATCCTATCCTTTCTGGTCTGGCGTAGTTCTTATTGATGTTACCAACCCTTGTAAATATAAAACCACGTTTTAACCTAAAAACATATAAAACATTTTCTTTTACACCCAGGGAAAATCAAACGTGTAATACTTTTATGATCACTGTATCATCGGCGAATAAGCTATTCACTCAAATCTAACATAAATACATAATGTTAGCATGCAAATAACGTAACACATTTATATTTACTTCAATACTTTATGTCTATACCTGGGCAAAGTTGATACTGATGAGTGAAGATAATTCTTACAAGATTTGCCATTCTCTGTGGACAATTAATGTAACGATGAGAATCGTTCACCACTCATGGTAATTCAAAGATAAGTCTTGATAAATTTCAATTTCAAAAAACTGATAACTTCAAGTCAACAATACTCGAAGCAACACGCAGATAATAAGAAATGTAGTGTTCATGTTCATTTCTTTTATATGTTTATTATATTGATATTTTCTTTGTAGAACACTTCATAAACAACAGGTCAACACGCAGTATGTGTTAATTATTACCAAAGCCTCAACCCTTTAGTATTCTAACGTCTTCTTTTTGTTTTAGTGAGTTGTTTGTAATGTCGTGCACTTGTCCAATTCATCCTAATCAGATTTGGGTTTGGAAGTTTGCTCAAATCATACCTTATACCACCAATTATTAACATACATTAAATTTTTTCTCTGAACTAACATTTGCCGGATATTCGAAATGCATTTTATTATTCTTTTAGGAGTGACGTCGTCAAATTCAGCAGCAGCTTCTAATGTTTCTGCCAGCTCTTTTACAGCCACAACTGCATTTCCGTAGTGGACATTCCTATAAGAAGATAATACTCCACACTACTCCTGAGATAAGCGGTGACAGTAAATGTAGCCATCACAACACTTACTTGAAACTAAATACCGTAAGCAGGGATGAATTCGGACATGTAGGGTAACTTTGAGAAATTAGGGAAAAAAATTCCCAATATGGTAGCAGTTAATAAAGATATTTTCCTGCTATTAATTCCAAATGATAAATATCCACATGACATGTAATTAGTATTTGCTCTTAGTTGACAACTATGGAAAAGTGTCCCAAAGCCATCCCGCGTGTTCAATGTCACCTCCTGTTCCGGTATCACATCATACAACAAAAACATTAATAATTGAGATATCTAAACTGATATTCTAAGAGTATGTGCTTATACAACAAAAACATTAATAATTGAGATATCTTAACTGGTCTTCTAAGAGTATTGGATTAGGAATTGGCAGGTATTTGTAAGCTATCCACGCAATGTTGGCATTGATCGTGTTCACATTTTAGCGTCAGAAACTTTTAAATATTAATGTTCTACTGACGCAGCTACAGAAAAACGTGAAAAATGTTCTATAAATATATGTCACTTCAGAAGTTAAAATATCAGCGCAGTTGAATTTAAAACTCTTGTTTAGTAAATTGTAAGTCGAATCTCGCCCAACACTTTTGATACTTAAAGTTGAGAGATAAAAACTGACAGAAAGGCAAATCTAAGCAGGATTTTGAAAAGTACTAAGTTTACCATAAATATAGTAGACTATAAACGACAATATTTATTTGCACACGTAAAAATAAGAACTGTTAATTTGGCATACCTACTGCATTATAAAAATACATTTCAATCCCAACCTTAGTCAATAAACACATTGTACCACCACAAATGAAAATATCTGCGTCTAAATGCTGTTATTCGCTAACACTCAAACAGCAGAATTCAATCGATAATAATGTCGTTGCTCGTTTGCAACCATCGAACCTACATCACATACGGTAGTTGTATTGTAGGCCACAGAGAACACACGCGTCAAGCGATATATATAGTTCGTAGTTCATCAATAAATCAATTCCATTACAAGCTTAGCACTGTACTTTTTGCATATTAATGACATTCATAAACTATTCTAGGTATTCTGCCTTTTTACTCGTATATTGGACAGTGAAAATTATCAGCGATGCAAGTGCTTAAATAACGTCCCTCTGCCATTTGAAAACTACGGCTACTGGGAAATAATTATTTTGCTGCGGTATTTGGCGCCATTTTTAACACAACACACTGAAAAAAGAGTATAGTTGTAGGTACCATACTTATGCTAAAATAGGGACAACAAAACATTTTGGTTATTGGTACTACTCAGGACAGTTCCTTCAACAATCTGTTTTGTAGACGTTACCATCTGGTGTGTAAAATCAACAGGACTCTTTGTTTCTTCTACATAACAGATTGTTGAAGGAACTGTCCAGCGTAGTACCAACAACCAAACTGTTTTGTTGTCCCTATTTTAACTGATGTATGGTAACTGCAACTATGCTCTTTTTTCAGTGCACCATGGACTGATTCCAATGAAATTGGCAGACCATGTTTAAAGTGATTTAACATGTATGTCGTTTATTTGAACAATAATGTGTAGGACGATTAGAAAGCTGATTACCATCATGGCTGTGGGTTATTGCTATTACATTCATAAACACTGGCCAGGCAATGACATTATTAATTTCAAGTTTTCTTCTTCAGGAGAAGTTACGTCTTCGTATGTATATACATACACACATGTAGATGTGTGTGTACATATACCAGTGTGTGTTGTATTATTCTTGGCAAGACTGTGTACAAGCGCGTGTGATGTAAACCCTGCATGCCTGTACCACAATGTTAGAAGGTTTACAGTAGGGAGCAGAGCCAGGTAGCAGCAGCGGGGTCCAGGTGGATGCGAAGAGCAGATGATGACAGACCCATGGCGCCAGTCCTAGCAGGCAAGAAGGCAAGATAGCAGCTGGTACCCGCCCACTGAGTTGCTCCTAATACAGCTGCCACACTATTACTATACCTCCCAGCCCTCAGACCCTGTATACCTGCAGGCTAACCCCTCTGTTGTCTGCACGCCTGCCCTCAACTCTGGCGTAGCTATCTGGTGAGGAAAACACCGCTGTAAGGTCTGGTTCAAACAAAATATGTTCCTGGACTGTACATTGTCGACGACTTAACAATCTCTTAGCTATGATCTTTGAAAGAACTGTGCAACGGGAGTGCGTGACTGGATTCAGTTTCTTGGACGTACTCCATTGCAAAATGAATGACTGTCAAAGAAAACTAAACAAATAATAGATGACCATAAATAAGCAGAGTATGCTTTAGTCAGCAAGAAACATACACAACATGAAATTACAAAATGTAATTGGGTCAAATAAAACAAGAAACAAACAGATAATACATGAAAATAATAACAAATAAAAAAATATAAAAAACCAAGTAACATGCGAGACGGCGATGAGACGAAACAAGAAACACAGTAGATATCCGACACGAATAGAAAAATAACAAGACGACACAATGAAGAGACGAAATAAAACACAACATATATCAGATACAAACAGCAAAGACAAACGACACAATGATGAAACGAGACAAGACACAGTAGATTTCCAGACAGACAGTGTTACGACGTTTCGGGAACTGGAATCTGTTCCCGTCATCAGGTAGACACACAGGGTTCAGGAACACACCGAAGTTAATGTTTGCTGAATAAAGAAGAAGAAAACAAAACTGTAAATAACTCTGATGTATTTTACACTTTTCAAATTCACTATGAGATATGCAAGTAAATCGACCAATGATTGAATACCCAACAAAATAAAATTATTTGCCCTTTATAATCGAAACAGTTCAGTCGGTACACTGTTAATGGGCGTCTGTGTCGGCAGGAAATTTAAACACTAAATTTGAGTGACAGCCGCAAATGAATGTTCGCCTGAATTTTCAACAAATAAATTCAGCACAAGCATATTTACAAATACCATTGGCTGATTTTAACAAATCGGTGGTGAAGAATGGAAACCTTGTATGTCAATTTTCAGCGATTTTTAAATGTTACTGCACGGAAAATTCGACGAAGTATGTTTGACATAATGAACATAGTAAATAAATTTTTAACTTAATATGTTATATCAAGATTACAGCTGTGGATGTGCTTCATACAAAATAAACAGTTTTTTTCTCTTTCCTGTGAAATTAAAAAAAAAATTGACATAGGTTTTCATTCTTCATCATCGAAATAGTGTTCTGTGTCACTTGCTTCATGCAGGGTTCTTCATTCTTCAGTAAATTACTGAAAAATATGACGTTATTTCTTATTGTTAGCCTTACATGTTTTCCAAAAGACACCAAATAGAATAGTATTCCTAGACGTATCTAGATAAGCTAAGCAAAAGCCATCAATCTTCAGATATAAAACCGTATTTAAGTGTGACTCCAAAGCAGTTATACACTAAATTGATATTTTAACATACTAAGATTCTGAGTTAAATTTCAAAACATCCCGTAATTTAAATCCAATGGTATAAAATAACATCACATATTTCTAAATCATATTCACGCATTTTCTGATAAAAATAAAATGATTATACGCGCATTGTAAGACTAAAATATAAACAAAATTATTTTTAATCGAATTTATGATACTTGTAAATACATTTACTAAAAAAAAATAATAACGATCTTGGATATAATTGTCACAATTCTGGGACATTTGTGACACGAAAACTGTTACACCTAATCAATTGTGAGGTTTCAACAGAAGTAAACATTGCAGACGACTAGACCGCAGTCATTGGTTGGCTGACTACTTCCCATTGAAACATGAAAAATATTTTATTTGTATTTTTAGTAAGGGATTTTGTGTTACTATCTTACCGCTGTATATTTAAACATTTGTTAGTTTTAATTACTTTTAAAACTAGATAAGCATAGTTAAGGAATGGAAAACATTACCTTGATGTAACACTATCAGGCGAACAGTTCTCGAGATAAAAAAAAAATAGTAACGATGTACTTGACATAACAACCCCTTTTTTCTCAACGTAGAAGATGATAGCATTTTACAAGTATTTTAGTTTTTTTTTTTTTTTTTTTAAATTTGGACCTTCATCTTACGTAGATTGTATTATTTCCCGTTTAAACAATTTAAAATGTCAAATTTCAAGTGCGTGTACCTCCTTTACGAATTACTGAGTGAGGACATAGTTCGTAAAATGTTTTATATTTCATTTTGTATAGGAAAGTCTCAAAGTGTTTGTACGTGTGACCCTGTAGTTGAGAGCCACTGCGTACTGACCCGTGGCCAACAAAACCACACATTGTGTTGAGGTAGTTACAAAGACGTGACGTCAAGTCTGTCATCCAATATAACGTGCACATTGCATGTCTGTAATAGATGGTGCATCAGGGGTCGTCGACGTACTTGAGAGGAACAATGGCACAAGTCCAGATCTAGCTCCACATTCTCTCCTACAACAGTATTGTGTGCCACAGACAGGTTGTACAGCTTCCACGCGGACTTTCCTAGCGATACACCGCGACTCGGTTCAAAAATAACCCCGTCCGTTAATTCACCGCGGCTCTGGTTTATGGAGTAATCAGAGTACACATCGACCCCTGCCCCCTCCCTCCCCCCCAACCTCAACAAAGCTACTGGGCCGGGGGCTAATTCGGACCAGTCTAATTGGGTAAGTGGTGGCGGATAATTGTGGTGTACGGTCACAAAATGTCAAGGGAGGAGGAAGGCGGAGGGGATGGATAAAGCCAATCAGCGACCACAAACAATACTGGCGAGTTCTGCGAACACAGCCAGGCAAGTTTCCTTATATTCCGGACATTCTCCAACGTTTACCCTCCTCTTCCCCTATAGCAGTCTCCGACACAGAATCCTCCACACGGAGTAGAGTGTCCGCGAGGGCAAGTAAGGGTGGATTGAGAGGCGAGGTAACTGTAACCAGAGAACCCCATTATCGTAGCTCAGAGGGTGGATTGACGGGGGTTGTGCCACTATTATACGCTGCATAACTAAACAATGCTGACACTTGCTTGAATTTCCTGCTCCTTTCCTTCGCTGAATAATTGAAACCGTTTGAAGGAAAAACACCACATCTCACTTCTACTACATGCGGAATTTTATCTTTACTTTTTCATAACTACTTAAAATGTATAAATCCGAAAATCTGAAAACACAAACAATAATTTTAAGACAAGTTAGAGTAGAAATTAAAGCAATTTTGCTGTTAAACCACGGTATATATGTTTATCGAATTCGAAATTCTCTTTGCATTTAATTTTACAATTGGATCGTAGTTCAAATTCTTAAATGACGCTTTAATTTTTATTTCGTTTGTCGAAGCTGGAGAAATATTTAGTCTGACAACAGCTTTGAAAACTTCAAATATTACCTCTTGCAAATCGAGAAGCGTTTTCATTGTCAGCTGCTCCAAAAACACACAATTATTAAACGTTACTGTGTCAGTCGCAAACAGTTCTGTTGTTCACAGAACATCAGTCATTATTGTTGGAGAAGGTTGACTGTAGGCCATAGCTCCTGTGTAGTGATGCAAGCACACTTGTCCGTGAAACATAGGAATTGTTTTATTTTCCACCTTGAATTAATTGCATGTACAACCAACTGATCACTACCAATGAATGCAACAAATATTTCTTGTGTACCAATACTGACGTTCATAATTCACAGAGGCCGCGGTGACCGAATGGTCAGATCATTCGCCTCCTACGTAGGCGATCCGGGCTCGATCCCAGGCGGGGTCGGTCCCCGGATTTTCGCATATGGTTCGATGCGGGTTTTCTCGGGGATCTCCCGTTTCCCCGGTACTTCATTCCGGCGCTGCTACATACGCACCTTATGTCACTCCTCATCAGCGCTGAAGACCTCGATGTTAAGCGCTATCCACAATCTCTCTCACTCACTGCATAGTCCATGTATGAATTCAAACTTATTCATCCGAACATATGTGCTTAGTTCACTACAGCATAACACCCTCCATAATAGTTGAGTTGCAACAAGCATACCATCAACCAACATACTCGGGATGTAAAGGGGTTAAGACACACTTTCTGAAAGTACCTGGATCAATATAAAATCTGTAGTTAAACAAGCAATTCATCTCGTGTTTCCTGTTGACAGGCAACACTGTATGCTGTTAGCAGCTATTGAACCTATGGCTAGAACTCGAGAGTACAGAGGACAGTACCACTGTACCAACAAACATAAGACAAACACCGACATAGCGCTACTGATATCTACTTGAACATGCAGGCCAATATACCCTTAATTTTAGTTGCTACAGCGACAACTAGCTGGATTCCACAATTCTATGTATGTTCTGTCTTCAGGATCTTGTACATTAGCTCCTGCACCAGAGAGTTGCCTAGTACGTTTGACAAGGTAGTGCGTACGAGAGTCTACTAGTGTTCTCATACAGGTATGCTGTCGGTTCAGAGTTCTCACTGATAATTTTCAGCAAAAGTAAAACAATTACGAACTTATGTGAATTTCTGTTTAATGCCTTCACTTGAAGTGCGCAATAATTATGTTTGCAAATTGTACTTAATTTCTTCCAAAGTAGTATATGAGCAACGTAAAGGACATGCGATTTAAATAAATTAGTTCTTAACGACATTTAATAATATTTAGAATTTTTATTTTAAATTCTATTAATTTTAATTTTTTAATTAATTTTTAATGTTTTTAGAAAAAGTAGATAAAACACATTATTTAATGATTTTACCAGGGGCGTCATTTCAGGTTTTTCTAGGGGGGGGGGGCAAGATTTTGTTTTCTGGCGACAGTGACCTTGTTGCATCTTTTTTATTAATTAAGCATGTATAAATTAGATACTTTAATAATAAAACTTCAGTTTTATGTACTTAAGTTAGCATTATTTACATTAAAAAATACAAAAAAATATATTTATACACATAAAATTCTAATTCCAGGGGTGGCATATGCCCTCCCTGTAGCCCCAAATGACGCCCCTGGATTTTACATATAGGATGTCACGAAGCTAACTCATGATAAGCATACCACGCGAGTCCTGGGCTAAAACATAGAGGAAAATGTTAGTGGCTACATGTTGTATGATAATATTTTACATTCACGATGCTTAATTATATTACTATAGATGGTTCGGGATAAATTGAGCACTCAAAAAGCCCGGAAATATCTAACATTTCTGGACATGTCACATGATGTTTGCGCGTGTTAGGTAAACAGTGCAGTTGGTAAGTACTGTACCTATATAGTTTGATAGAAAAAAGTTTACTAATGATATAAAATGCAATTATGTCGATTTCAGTTGATTTTGTTTCAGTATTGTTGCATTTAAATACGAAAATACATGGAACTACATTGCGTAATTTCGCTGCCAACCATACAAGCAGTGAGGTAACTAGAGTAGATGTTGAATTATATGCAGTAATGGCTAGTGAAATTCTTAAAGGTTAAATTTTTAGTGCTCATTTTATCCCGAACGACTGATGCTACTGTTCTATTATACGCCAGGAAACAAAGGTTACAACCTACAGTAACATAGTCCAAAGCTGAATTTTGGCACACTTACACAGTTGAGCATGCTTAATAACATATTGTTACAAGCTTGCGGGCTAGGTACATTTGGGGATAAAGGTCTTTCATAAAATAAAGAAAATAAAGCTAAGCTAGTTTATTTACAACTGTATATACAAAAAAAACCTATGTCTATAATGATTTACCACAATAAATGTCAAACAGAACAAATAACTACTATTTACATTAAGAAAAAAATACATCTACATAAGTTCTCTGTATACAGAAAGGTTACTAGTCACTCACAATGGTGGACCCAATGAAATAATACCGAAGAATCTTTCGGGCCTAGAATCGCCTTCTTCCTACTACTTGCTGCGGTCCCACTCGCTGGACACCTTCGAACAGTCGTCGCAATCCAATACCTGTCACTATCACTTGAGATCACACCAGGCACCTGCCAGCAAAAACTCTCTCGCTCCTGCTGCAGCTTCCCCTTATATACCCACCCCTACTTCTCGAATTATCTCGGCAGGTCTCTGTTCTCAGACTTCCTGGAAAGATGTCGTTTCAAAGTCAAGCACCACCCCGAGAGATAAAGAGGGAACAGGATCATTCCAGATCACGATATTTTCCCTCGGTTACCCGATACTGGGTGCAGGTGGTTATCACGGAGTAATACAATCCATGTAGCATCCGAGGAGGTCTTTTAGCGCTGCTGCCACTGTATTGTATTTCGCCGCCCTGCCCGACAGCCACGGCACCGAGGAGTGGGCAGGAAGGGGGTGTCCTATCTCCGCCCCCACAATATCGTACTACACCACCCAGACAGTCGCGACTCGCAACACTACCCCCTCCTCAAGTCTATTCGTCCCGAGCAGACACAACAGTCTCTGGTCCATCATAGAGAGCCAATCTGTCAATATGCACCACCTTAGGTTTTCTTGTCCCAGAGCCACCTCACATTGCCAGTAACCGCTTTTCATGTCCAAGGTTGAGAACCACTGGGATCCAGCCAGGCTATGCAGAGTGTCATCTATCCGAGGAAGTGGGTAGGGGCTGTTCGATGGCTCTATCACATCCAGATCCTTCATTTCCTTCAGAATGTCATCAACTACCTCATGTGAAGCAAGAGGTAGACGTCTAGGGGGTTGCTTGATAGGTCTGGCATCTCCTGTATTAATATGGTGACATGCCACAGTTGTCCTACCAAGATCATGTAAACCACATAAAAAAGCATTTTGATTCTTTATTAAGAGTTCTGCAACAGCATTCTCTTGTCTCCAGTCCAGGTTTTCCTTTGTCCTCTTCAGGAGTTCTGTAAGTGGTTCTGGCAGAGTATGCTTCTCAAGTTCCTCCCTTAAGACCTTTGACTCAGTGGTGTTTATCTTGGAAACCTGCTTACACAAGCCAATCGTTGCCCCCTCCTCAAGACGAATTGCCTTGTCAGTCAAGTTCATCATTCTAACAGGGAAATTATTTGATCTTGATGAAACCAAAGTTCTGGCTATAAATACTCCATCAGGGAGGTTACTCCCTCTTCCCATAGGCTCGATTAATCCTAGGCGCCTTACAAACTGTCCTACACAGCGCCCTGGTATCACAATTTCGCTAGAAGCGGGCAACACAGTGGCCTGGCAACAAACTACAGGGCAGCTGAAGGGTGATGTTAATTCTGGTCGTGGTATCAGTACCAACTCGATTTCACCTACCTTCAAGACCCCCAGTCGAGTATCGATGCAGCATCCTAGTTTACGCAGAACATCTAGTCTCAGTAAACATGCATCTGCAATATCCGCTATGTAGACTTCATGTTCTAACTCTAGTTCACCCAATTTTAGTTGCACACACTTCTTCCCTTTCACTGGTGTTGTCTCACCAGTTACAGTGGTTAACATGCACACTGATTATGTGATTGTAGGGGGAAAGGCCTAATGATGTCTGGCCTGACGACAGTAATGGTCGCCCCTGTATCTACAACCATCTGACTGGGTACATCATCCAGGCTGCCCTCTACCAGCAATGCATCAACTTCCTGTTTCACCGAACGTACTCGAAGGAATTGTGGGGCCTTACCTTCAGCAATCACCAATCTTCTCCCCTCAAGACCGGTGTTTACATGTTTCCCGAATTTTGAACTGATTAGTTGGTCTCACCTGGCTCTCGGCCCTGGTTTCTTCGCTGATACAGTCGGCACTGGGCTCTCAGGTGTCCAGGTCGTCCACACTCCCAGCACTCTGGTCGCTTTCCCGGCCGAGGGTGGTGTTCCAAAGCACCAACTGTGCTGGAAATGATGCTGATTGCTATCTTCATTTCCTTCAGGGTATTCTCGATGCTATTCCCCTCTTCTTCACTTGTTACTTTCGCTGCTCGCACCACATGCCGATTCGATGGCACCTGCCTTGCGGACTCAACTTCCAGTGCACGCGCTAGAGCATCTTGCATGGTACGAGGCGTTGCCAGGCGTACTGCTTGTCGCACCTCCAAGTCTGCAATGGCATCAACAAAGAACTCAATTGCAAGCACATCTCGCGCCTCCTCTGGACACCCCTCAAGTGACAGATGGGCTAGTCTCACAATGTCTTGCCAAAGTTCCTGGAGTGACTCCCCAGGTCGCTGACTACGGCTTCGAAGTTGGGCATGGTGGGCATGTCGTAAATAACGGTCCCTGATGCGCAGCTCCAAGGCAGAGACCAACATAGAATACTCTAGGCGATGTCGTTCAGGAAAAGATTGAAGTATACTGAGTGCAGGGCCCCTCAACACTGCTGCCAGGTAGTAGGCACGTTGCTCTTCTGTCCAACCATTCAGGGTTGCAACAATCTCATATTGGTGCTGATATTCACCCCATGGGGTTTGGCCATCATAAGGGGCAGGCTTGATTGTAACCCCCTTTCCAATCCCAGGCATGGCAACCTCAGCTGTATTCATGTTCTGTGGTAGTCCTACCGACGATCCTGACATCGCAGAGCACCTCCCATCGTTACCCTGATGTCTCACCTCTGACTTCGTCGAGCCGCTATCCCGACACACCGATGGCTGACTATCTGCCTGTTGCTGTAGAAATTTCTCCCATTCCATCCTTAAGACACTCACCTCTTTCTGCAGGTCGTCTTTCACACTTCCGATTTTCTTTTCGATATTTTCATTAACACTGTCAATTATATGGTCCACCAATACACAGACATTTTCAATTCTTTTGTCCACCAATTCACTGACATTGTCAATTTTTAGGTCCACCATTTGAGAAACACTTTCAATTTTCTTGTCCACGTACTCTATTTTAGTATGCACTAGCACACTAATTCCCTCTATCTTCTTGTCTACATTCTCGTTAACACTGTCAATTTTCTTGTCTACATTTCCATTAACACTGTCAATTTTCCTATCGACATTTTCTATTTTCTTGTCTACATTCTCATTAACACTGTCTATTTTCTTGTCTACATTTTCATTAACACTGTCTATTTTCCTATCTACATTCTCATTAACACCCTCAATTTTTGTATTTACACCACTTATTTGGTTAGCTATTTGGCTACTCAGTCCTTCTATTAGTGCTCGCAAACCCTCTAACTCGCTAGCCATTTTTCTTGTAAACATAAACTTATAACCTAAAATTTCTTAACTAGTAAAAGTTAACAACTTTGATTAAATATCTAAACATCTACACTTAATTTTAACGTTATTTAAAACATTCTATTAAATTTTAAATAATTGCCTCCATCCCACTTCTGACACGTGTTACAAGCTTGTGGGCTAGGTACGTTTGGGGATGGAGGTCTTTCATAAAATAAAGAAAATAAAGCTAACCTAGTGTATTTACAACTGTATATACAAAAAAAACCTATGTCTATAATGATTTACCACAATAAATGTCAAACAGAACAAATAACTACTATTTACATTAAGAAAAAAATACATCTACATAAGTTCTCTGTATACAGAAAGGTTACTAGTCACTCACAATGGTGGACCCAATGAAATAATACCGAAGAATCTTTCTGGCCTAGAATCGCCTTCTTCCTACTACTTGCTGCGGTCCCACTCGCTGGACACCTTCGAACAGTCGTCGCAATCCAATACCTGTCACTATCACTTGAGATCACACCAGGCACCTGCCAGCAAAAACTCTCTCGCTCCTGCTGCAGCTTCCCCTTATATACCCACCCCTATTTCTCGAATTATCTCGGCAGGTCTCTGTTCTCAGACTTCCTGGAAAGATGTCGCTTCAAAGTCAAGCACCACCCCGAGAGATAAAGAGGGAACAGGATCATTCCAGATCACGATATTTTCCCTCGTTACCCGATACTGGGCGCAGGTGGTTATCATGGAGTAATACAATCCATGCGGCACCCGAGGAGGCCTTTTAGCGCTGCCGCCACTGTATTGTATTTCGCCGTCCTGCCCGACAGCCACGGCGCCGAGGAGTGGGTAAGAAACGAGCGTCTCGAGACAGACACTGGACGCGAAGACTGCGCATGCGCGTTCGATTTAGACACTTGGAAACGGACTGTGCCCGGTACCCGTGCTCGCGTTGCTCAAACCTGGAATAGCGGAATTGAATGAACAGCATGTTCGCAGTTCGCACAACATTATTTTTCCCGTCATCCATTTTTTAATTTTTCGTTAAGTAACCCGTAAAAATCTGAACACTCTTGGTGTGGATGTTCCTCTGGTTCATTTATTTTTGTGATATTTTATACAACTCCGTCGGTATAATTAAATTAAAGGTT
>PNEQ01078399.1:0-35397 GCA_003012365.1 Medauroidea extradentata | reverse complement strand
AGATGTTACGTGGCGTGCCGCCGCTGCTGCTTGGAACACGCTAATGAAATTTTCAGAAAGCAAAAAAGACTGTTACCCTGTGTCGGAGGTAATGCAATGTCATATCCTGCATTCTACCTTCCTTCACAAAAGAAGACAGGCCATCAAACAGACATCCTCACTCACGTGGTGGGACTATCGACACAGTAACATCGTGAGCAGACTGCTTACACCTCGGGTGCTGTTAATTGCAACTCTAGAAATAATTAAAGTCTACTTTTTGTGCGTTTCCTTAGTTTCATGTGTGTGCAAGCTATTTGGCGTAAAAGTGTATAAATATTACTAATCTGTGCATAAAGTGTTAAATTTTTATTTTTTCGTGCCTTGTTTGGAATAATCAATGATTGCGGTAAGTAAAATTTAAGGTATTGCTATGTGCACTACAGTTTACTTTGCCGGCACAAGGGCGGAGAAGGAAATCATAGTCGCTGTTTCTGCCGCTCTGTGACAATGACAAGTTATTTACGACTTGACGGCTCGCAGCCGGCTGCCCGTGCCCAGAGCCGGCCGGCCAGTGTTGCCAAACGTGTTCGAGGTGCCGTTTTTTATTTCAAACAGTGTTGGCTTACACCTGTAAGTCCTTAATTTACGTAAGAACCACGATGTTTATCAGGACGAAGTAAATCGGGGACTTACAAGTATGTGAAGCTTTTTTTTTTTTTTTTAATTTTGCAGACTTTTGTTATGGAAAATACAGTATTTCAAAAATCCGTGGTTTTCAGAAATCCGAAGGTCGCAAATCTCCGAGACCCCCGGATTTGTGAGAGTTTACTGTATATGGTTTTTGTTTTGCTCACCACAGTTGTCCGAGAACACACGCACTTCAGTAATACCTGAAGGGGCTTTCCGCATGACGTAATCAAACAGGAATGAATACACTCGTTCATAATATATTCACACAGCTTGTCGGCGTCTGGAGATGTTCAGGTTGTGTATAAGCATAATTTTCTAATATATTGCCGCACATAGACATTTCTCTATTGAGCCATATGTGCAAGGCCATTTTAATGATTATGCAACTGCTTATCTACAAGGAGGTCCTGTACCCTGCAGGAATATTTTTGATTTTGTAATCTACGTTCTCTTCTTCTTTCAGTCTTGCTCTTATTACGATGTTCCGTTTCCAGTTGTGTATTTGCTTTTCATTTATTGCCACTGCCATCTTCATCCATCGTGCACAAATACTTAACAACTTAGTCAGTCGGTACAGTATTTACATCATACAGTGTAGGATAAACAAGACAAACAAATAATGGATGCCAACTCACAAAACATAACATTTCAACATTAAGAAACAGTCATGCCAACATATGCATGACTAGCTGTTATTTCTATTGCAGCATTTCCACACATAAAGGGCTTCAGTCAATGACTGACGCTCTTTGTATGGGGATTCATTAAATACACATATCAGCCATGTGCTTTTTTAGCTGTGACTGAGGTCCTTTTGTTGTAGTACGATTTATTTACCCCTATGGAACATTTCTATGGCCCTAACTAAATTTCGTCATATTTGTGACTAAAACCCTTTTAGTTGGGGTCGATTAATTTGTAATTAAATAATGTGTCAAATTCTCATGTATTAGTCACGTGTTCTCCAACTAAGAATTTATATCACATCACTATCACAAAATTTGGTTGTGTAGTACCGAATTGCATTTAGCAGTGAAATTCCTATCTCCCGACATGGCGAGGCTGCTTGTCCAGCCTGGCCTTAAGGTTTTTGGATACATTACATACGTTCACATTCCCAAACAAAACAGGAAGAAACAGGATGCAAAAAGCAAGAAAATTGTTTCCACAGGAATGCTTTTGCTTGGTTAGTCCTGAATACCCTGATAAGATAACTAGAACAAAAAATGTGATATTTTAGGAAAAAAAGTTCAACAACCAGATGGATGAAAAGTACATAGAAGAAAACAATGTAGCTGTACCCCTTTCCAAATAAGGCAAATGTGGATAAAGCGTACAAGGTGGAAAATACAGAAGGACAGTGTCATGATGCTGCTGTGGAGGAACATGAAACTGGAGAGCAGAGTGACGAAGGAATGTTTTCGAGGTTTCGAGCGAAGTGATGTAGAGCAGGAGATAGCAAGTAGACAGCTGGCAGCCACGACAGAAGAACCAATATACCCAGTTAGGGACAAGCACCTTAAAAAAAACCCTGATTGTGCCTTACAGTGTTGTATGTGAAGAAGATGAACCAATGTCTGTCTGTGAGGAATTTTAGTGTAATAATGAGTTGTGGACGCGAGCAATGAAAGAGAAATATTCATATAAATTCAAGAAAACAATGCTGGTGTTCAAGTGGATTCACCAGAAGAACAGGACAGCAGTACAAAGCAAATGGGTTTTTCAGATGAAACATGAAGCCAAAAGAACAGTAACTGGGTGTTCAACCATATTACAACCTAAGCTTTCCATACAATTCCTGCACTTTTCTCAGAATTCCCATACAATAAAAAATAAAAACAAATTACAGTAAAATTACATAAATGCTACAACGATTTGCCATAAACTTATTTACCTCATGCGCAACAACAAAAATCAATAGAGGTACTGTAGGAAAAAATATGGTGAGAAGGAACCTAAGCATCAGGTTTTGGAATGCTAACGCACCAAGAATAATGAATTTCATGGGAGGGTGGGACTGACAAACCAAGGTCTGAGCTACCAAAATAACTAAAAATAATTTTTGTGTTATTCAGCACTAAAAGAACATTGTGTAAGTACTTGAGAACCTGTGAAAGTAAATATAGGTACTCCTCTTCACTTCGACAAACCTTAAATTTGAGAGGAGAGCGGTAACAAAATTTCTGTCTTTTTAACTACGCATTCATTAATGCAAAAATATACTAGGATATTTAGTATACAAGTTTGACAACAAGACTGTTTTCCTTCTTTCCCTTCTTGGCTGGGTGTATGGTTTCAGGGCTTGTAGACACATGCAGGGAGTGAGACAGAGGGAAATGTGTGCAAACAATTACCTAACTTCATTCGGTTTTCATGCGAGCAACGGCAGCATTGAGAGGTTGCAGTGACCAGACTATTTTTTTCCTCTGCCTCTCTGCCTATCTCTCTCTCTCCTCCCTCTCCCTCCCTATCTCTCTTTAGCTCTCTCTTCTCTCTCTCTGTGAGGTACATGGCAATCATGTGTCAGTGGGAATTGTTGCCAGAAATTATTTTCAGGATAAATATCTTGGTTTGGTTATCTCTTAATTTCCATTCGTCAATTGAAGTAATCATGCCAAGAAGCGTTATTTGATTTGTATTTTTGCAGGAAAAAAAAAGGGTGTAATTAAACAAATTTATATAGATTGCTTATTTGCATGATACTTTTATTTTTTTAGATAGTAATTCAATCATGCCTACTAGCATATTTAAAATTTTTTATTAATTCTGTGAATTACTTTCCTCGCACATTTCAAAAAATTAAGTTATGTAAAATAAACAATTTTATAAATTATTAATGCACAGTTACAGTTATGAATGAAAGATTTTTGTAAAGTCACATTAAATAAATGTAAATTAATAAAATGTAAAAATGTGGTTGAGAAAAATTATTCAGAAATTTAATAGTACTATACAGTAAAAAGATCTAAGTATAAACATATATATCTAAATTATCCTCAAGAGACTGAAGTACATATTTTATTTTAGGTAACTATTAGCAATGTACTAAACTATTTTTAAGACTCTTGTAGACAATATATGCAGCCACATGCACTAAAGTAACTTCCAAATACGGGCCTTCCAGTTCAAATACTCAGCAATATATGAACATGTATTGAGCACTTATTTGTGGAAATTGGGCCACGTTCTTTAACATATCATCAAATGCTAACGTTAATAAGAAACAGTTATGAAATGCCACATTAAGCAATAATAAGCTTGTACAAAACTGTGTGTTTTGTTTAGTGTAGTTTTGCATGTTATTTTATATTTATTAACAATAAAAAAAATTCATAATAAGAGCTATTTTTGACTTAAAGTTTTCAAATTTTCCCAGAGGAAAAACTCTTGGAACCACATTTTCTTTATTTGTGTTTATGTGTAAAAGAGACATGAGCATTCCCATTACATAATATATCACACTATGCCACTGATGTTTAGTAATCATACTAAACCAGGTAAGCCGCCCGCACTCCACTCGGGCTATTCTTACCCTGTTTGGCCTTCGGCAAATGCATTGCGCCTTCGGCGCTTGAAGGGGGCCTGCGGGCCCCTTGTGTTTTAAAACAGGCATGTCAATCTTTGTACACATACCTCGGGACTTCGGCCAAAGCCTCGCAACTTCGGCGCTCGAGAGGGGGCTGCGGCACCCAACTGTTTTAAAAGAGGCTCGTAAAACGGCCTAATAGAGAAAAAAATTTTATGAAAATAATTATTAATTCATAAATGCTTAGAAGAGGTGTAAGCCACCGACATCACGCATATATTTTCCGAAGTACGTAGTATTAGTTTGTGCACACACCTAGGGACTTTGGCCTCTATTTTTAGCGCATTTAGACGTCTGCGAAAGCTACGCGCCTGCGGCCCCCAACTGCTGTAATTAGTATTATTACACAGACCGAAAAAACATATAAATAAAAAGCAAAAATTTTTTTTGTATAAAGATATAATTTATTGGCCTTTTGTTACCCTTTTTTGCACTCGGCCAAAGCCTCACGCCTTCGACGCTCGAGGGGGGCCTGCGGCACCCAAAACTTTAAATAGTATTGTAATACGTCCCAAAAAAACAAATAAATAAAAGGAAAGAATTATTTTTCGTACAAAAAATATAATTAATTGCTGTTTTGTTACCTTCTTTGGCCCTCGGCCAAAGCCTCACGCCTTCGTCGTTCGAGGGGGACCTGCGGCCCTCAAGTGTTTTAAAATAGTATTGTAAAATTAATAAAAAAAAAAAAAAGAAGAGAATTTAGTTTATGTGTAAGAAATATAATTTGACATTTTCATACCCTTTTTTGCCTTCGGCCAAATCCTCACGCCTACGGCGCTTGAGGGGGGCCCGCGCGACACAACTGTCTAACGCTTCGAAGAGCTGTAAATCACCAATTTTGCGCATCTTTCCTCCTAAGGTCGTTTTTTGAAAGAAAAAAATTTAGGTCCCGGTTTGTAACCTTTCCGATAGAAATTTAAAAAAAACGGAGAAAGTGGATCGAATATATAATATGAAAACATCTAGAAATGGGTATGAGGCAAGATACACAATAGAAAGGAGCATCCGTATGATTTTTTTGTCCTTTTCTCGGAAGACTCTGAAGAAACACAACCCCAAAAAAATAAATTATCTGTGCTGATATCAAACGTAATGTAAATAATTTTTAAAAATAAAAACAATACAGGCATGTACAATGTGACATTGTATGCTTTTGCCGAAGCAAAACATCGTAAATCTCAAAAAGCCTGGTAAAGAGCCCTAAAAGGGAAAATGTAAAAAAAATATGAAAAAAATAATTTTTATACGAAAAAATGTTTTCCCTCAAAATGCTTCAGAGTGGTATAAACCACCAAATTTGCGTACCTTTCTTCCGAAGGTCGTCTTCGTACCTCAATAATTAATTCAGAAATGCTTGGAAGAGGTGTAAGCCACCGACATCGCGCATATATTTTCCGAAGTACGTGGTATTTGTTTGTGCACACACCTAGGGACTTTGGCCTCTATTTTTGCGCATTTAGCCGTCTGCGAAAGCTACGCGCCTGCAGCCCCCAACTGCTGTAATTAGTATTAGAACACAGACCGAAAAAACATATAAATAAAAAATAAAAAATTTTTTTGTATAAAGTCATAATTTATTGGCCTTTTGTTACCCTTTTTTGCACTTGGCCAAAGCCTCACACCTTTGGCGCTTGAGGACGGCCTGCGGCACCCAAAACTTTAAATAGTATTGTAATACGTCCCAAAAAACAAATAAATAAAAGGAAAGAATTATTTTTCGTATAAAAAATACAATTAATTGCTGTTTCGTTACCCTCTTTGACCCTCGGCCAAAGCCTCACGCCTTCGTCGCTCGAGGGGGACCTGCCGCCCCCAAGCGTTTTAAAATAGTATTGTAAAATTACCAAAAAAAAAAAAAAAAAAAAATAAGAGAACTTTGTTTTTGTGTAAAAAATATAATTTATTGACATTTTCATACCCTTTTTTTGCCTTCGGCCAAATCCTCACGCCTACGGCGCTTGAGGGGGGGCCCGCGCAACACAACTGTCTAACGCTTCGAAGAGCTGTAAGTCACCAATTTCGTGCATCTTTCCTCCTAAGGTCGTTCTTCGAAAAAAAATTGAGGTCCCGGTTTGTAACCTTTCCAATGGAAATTAAAAAAAAAATGGAGAAAGTGGATCGAAGATATCGCCGAGTACTACCTCCTCACCAAAATTCTATCCCGTAGTTCAAAAACAGCAAAAGTTACACATGGAAATGTGTGATTTCGTATTTCCACCCTTCACCCCTCCCCCATTTTGGAAAAAATAAAATTTCCGACCGTAAATATGAAAATATCTAGAAATGGGTATGAGGCAAGATACACAATAGAAAGGAGCATCCGTGTGATTTTTTGTCTGTCCCTATTTCGGAAGACTCTAAAGAAAAACGACCCCGAAAATAAAATATCTGTGTGATATCAAACATAATGTTAATAATTATTAAAAGTAAAAACAATACAGGCGTGTACAATGTGACATTGTATGCTTCTGCCGAAGCAAAACATCATAAATCTCAAAAAGCCTGGTAAAGAGCCCTAAAAGGGAAAATGTAAAAAAAATATGAAAAAAATAATTTTTATACGAAAAAAATTTTTCCCTCAAAGTGCATAAGCCACCAAATTTGCGCACCTTTCTTCCGAAGGTCATCTTCGTACCTCAAAAATTGAGGGAGCTACACCCTTTTCAAAAAAAAATTTTAGGTCCCGATTTCGAACCCTTCCAAAGGAATTTTCGAAAATCGGAAAAAGAGGATTGAAGGAATCGCCGAGTACTACCTCCACACAAACATTTTTTTCCTATCTCAAAAACCGCAAAAGTTACACAGGAAAACACGTGATTTCGGGGTCCGCACTTCCGAAAAACACACCTCCCTTGTTATACTATCTCCTCCCAGGAAAAACAATTGAGGGTGGGTTTTTGAGGTCCGTCGCACAGAGGAAGGATGGATCTGGTGCAGAAAAAATATTTGAGCCCTTTACCTAAAATAGTTTGGGAACTGCGCGCCGTCAAAGTCGGCCGACAAACTTTGGTTTTTGAATAATGAAATGAAAAAAACCAATATGTGTTAAGCAGTTGAAGCTACTATGGTGTCACTCAGGTACATACCTACAAAACCATGTTGCTGATACTCTCTCAAAATATTTAAATGGTTCTAAGCACAAATGTTATTTAAAAGACTTTTGTCTTTTTGATAAAGAACAATTTTCCTAGATCAAAGAGTGGCATTGGAAATGGTAATCTATGCTAGTGATTTCTGATACTATGTAGTACTATATATTTTTTTTGTTTCATTTTTGGAGTGTTAGTGTAATCATAGAGCCTATGTTGGCATCACCGACTTTTTATGCTTACATGTGTGTTCTGTTTCTAATTCCGTCTTCCATTACTCTTTGCGTATTGTCTACAGTTGACATGTGTGCCTGAGTATTAATTAATAACCATTTTTATCCATCACCTTGTCATGTGGGAAATAAAATATCTGCAAAAAGCAATGTGAAAGAGGTAAAAAATGATTAAAGGAGCACAGAATAAACAATAGTAAATTGCTACAAAATATAATTTGGACTATCAAATAACTATACTAAAAAATTTGGGACTAACCTTATTACATTTATAAATTAAACACAAATATACTTGTATTCATCTCTAACACAATACTGTACAAAAAAAGTTGGACGCCATTACATGTGACAATGGCAATAAAAATAAACTGCTTCTTGTTTTGAAATCGTTAGACTTACTTGGTTTGTGCGTGATAATATTCTACAAGATGTTGGAGTAATTCAATTCCTTTCTTAGTTTTGATTTCATTCACTTTTATCAGGTACTGAAACAAAACATATGAAATCTCATCTAAACAATTTATTAACAATTTCAAAAGTTTTCACCTGAGTGCACAAACTATACCACAAAATAAAATTTAATCACACTGTCAACTGAGTATACACTTGGGTCACTGGAGGTAACTAGGGACATATCGCAAGAATTTTTTGTGGCACATAAAACATAAATCAATAAATACACAGTTAATAAAAGTTGTCCCTATATATTGTTTTAAACATCTTTATTATGTTACAGCTGCAAAATGTATAAAAAAAATAGTTCAACTAAATGTTCCAATATACTCAGTTGACATTCATATTATATTAAGCTTTAATCAGTAAGATGATCTTTGAAAAAACTGTGCAATGGGAGTGCATCACTGGATTCAGTTTCTTGGACGTACTCCATTGCAAATTGAATGACTGTCAATAAAAACCAAACAAATAAAAGAAAACCATAATATAAGCAGAGTATGCTTTAGTCAGCAAGATACATACACAACATGAAATTCCAAAATGGAATCGGGTCAAATAAAAACAAGGAACAAACAGATAATAAACGAAAATAATAACAAATAAAATAAAAAACCAAGTAACATGCGACACAACGACGAGATGAAAAAAAACACAGTATATATCAGACACAAACAGAAAAATAACAAAAATAGACAACAAATAGACAAGACAAAATGTAACAGATAACAGACATATACAGTATATAATCAGTAAGGCATCATTCTCAACTTCTCATTCAAAATTAGTTTCTAACAGTAGATAACTAACAACAAAGTCATCAGTAAAATCCATTAATTCACAGAGTCATTAGATGCACATTGTAATTGTAATTGTTTTACTTTATTGAGTATCATATATAAATAGGTACATCAACTAAACAGTTTGGGATGAATTGGAATTGTTAAATGTGCCTCTACATACCCATGAGAGGTATAAACTCAAGAGTTGTCACATTTTTCTCACAATGTTTGCAAAAAATGTGATTGGTTTTTAAATTCCTTAGACAATAAAAAAACAATCACAGAAATTATTTAGAAATATACTTTTGATTTTTTATTGATTTCTTTATTAATTTTTTTGTACTGATTTTCAACTGGAAATATTTCAGGTAATGTCTGAAGGGATTTTACCTGAGAAAGACAGACATGAAACACAAGTATGTAAGGTTCACTGTGAAAAACTTCTGTGTGTCAACTTGACAGTGATGACAGTGACAACTCCAGTTCTAGATATTAGGTACACAAAATTCCTGAACCTTATGTAAGCAGAAACCTTAAGTAACATTAAGTTTACTGGATTTTATTACATTCCCTTGAAATATAACAAGCAATTTACACATGATCAAGTTCACATGTGCACTGGTCACAAGGTATTTCAAAAATGTATGTGCAGACATACATAAAAGTTGCACAAACTAATTCCCCAAAAAAAAAAATTACTTTGAATTTAGCAGTTCTAACTAATTTTTTTATAACACGACAATTTAACTGCCAACTTGATTATGGCATGCCTCACAAACAAAATACACCTGAGTTGGCCTAGCTAAACTTAAAACTTACGTCCCAAGCCCATGAATACGATTTTACTGAACTGCAGGAATTGTACTGAGCCCTCCAGCTCGTGACCATGGGGCAGAAGGCCCCTTAAAACCTCGGCTCCCCACACAACAAACACAATGGGCCAAAGCCCGAACTTCTAATTCACTTAAACACTGGGCAAGTTCCACGATCACTCCCGACCTAAGCTTATAGCAATCGGGTATTGTGTTGCTTCGGGAAAACCCAGAACTTGAGACTCACAAATACATTTCTTAGGTATATCTTTCCGCTCATTTACATTACATGAATTGCATGTTCACATAACAGCCCAATTAAAATGATGGTTACAATAACCATATTAAGTCTCAGTTCGTCATCCACATCTTATACAAACACCATACTTTGCTGCTCAATCGAATGCACACTGTTACTTATGAGAATTTTCCAACATGGCAGTATTGATATTTTACACGCACAACTGTACATTTACGACACACTGTTCATTTTCAACCACCTGTTTAAATTGGACGGCTTTTTAAAGTGCGCTACTCCCGAAACCCCGAAACCTCTAGCAACTGCTTTCATCCAATTTCAGTGCAGTTCAGTGATCAATACAACCCACAAATTCAGTAGTACTTGGAGAATGGCAATTAAGGTTAATCCACTCCCAAGCCCAATTGGGCAACAACTATATGTCCCCAATTTCTCCGGGCCTCACAAGGCGTCTTGGCGGACAGGCGGCTGGCAATCCCCAAGCAATGGGAAAAATGTCCCAGCAAAATAACTGAACGACACAATGGCCGCACACTCACCGCTTCCAAGTCCTAGAAGATAGCTCTCCTACTTGTTTGCAATTTCTCCAAACTCTAGCAGCGCCATTCGGCTCAAATGGGCCGCTACCCATTAGCTCATGCAGAGAAAGGCAAGACTCTCCAACTCCAACACCTCCTCCAACATCATCAAGGTCCCAAGGTTCTAGCACCAGATACTCCTGCTGCCTCTTCACCCTGCCACTTCCAACACTTAAGTAAGCCTCTCTAGCCTAGCCAGCACCAGGCAACACTTCCCCTTCCCGACTCCACCGGTGCCCACACCCTCTCCTCCCTCCAGGTCTAACTATCCATGGCCAGTGAAGGGTCAGGTCCGGAGTTAAATGGGAAGGCTAAGCTCAGACGACTGGGGCAACCCCCCCCCCCTAAAATATAAGCCACAGAGAAGTCAATGGCCAAACAACTTCTAGACTCTTATAAAGATCTAACTCCCTCCCCTTCCCTAAAAGGGGACCCAAACTCAGGCTACCCTGTTCATCCTACATGAACTAAACTGAACCACTCTTCAATCCCCCCCCCCTTATCCTACTCTACTCTCGGAAGACGCACACTTGAGCCCGTGACAAACTCTCAACAACAAGCTTAAATATAAGAATTACAATCATCATGACATGGATAGCAACATTGCTTTCTTCCAAATATCCAAGCGGTCCGTAAGCTTGTCACACTACCAGGCCACTTCCGATTATCATGTCCATGAGTGTTTTTCCTTTTACCATCTCACAACATACTTAAAACAATAATATAATTTAAAATACATAAGACCACAATTCACTCTTATTCCTGAAACCTTACTATCTATTATATGCAACAAATAGCACCATTCTTATACATCAAAGAATTCTTAGAAAGTACACTACAAAATTTTCCAATACATTACACACACTTCAAAACAATAACACAAGGGATCCCTTTTACACAAAACACTGGCCAGTTACTACACAAAAGACAACACAACTAACCTATGACTTAAGGTCGGGAATGGTAGGGTTTTAGGTGCGAAACGTGGGCTTTCCTGATCACAAAACGATCAGACACCTTCTGCATGCTCCACGTGTTTTTACCCGGACCCTTCAGCAGCATATAGGGACCCTCATACCTAGGAGTCAACTTTGTTAAGACTTTGTGAGCAAGGTCGGAGAGTCGAAAGCTTCAGCAGAAGACTTTTATCTCCCACCATGAAGGGATTAGCTACTCGACCTACGTTATAACGCCGGAATCCTAACTCCTGTGCCTCAACCAATCTTTCTTTTACCCTGCGCATTAGGGTCCGGTGTTGGGCCTCATTGTGCCTTGAGTCCAAAGGAGGTAACCCCCAAACATTTAATAAAGGGTGTACAACCCTCCTACCCAAAAATACCAGTGTCGGGTTTTCTGTAGTATTCTCAAGCCAGGCATCGTTAAAACCCATGTTTATCCATGGGATTTGCGCATCCCATTCGTTATGCACGGGTCGCTAAAAATTCCAAGGCTAGCCGTTAAGTTCCTGTTTACCCTCTCGACCATGTTCCCTTGTGGGAAATGGGGACTTCTAAACGAATGCTTGACTGCCCATTCCAAACACATTAGTTTAAATTCCTTCCCTGTAATAAATGCCATGTTGTCACGATTTCGGCCGGTGCCCCAAAGATTTTCCAAACCTGATTTTCCAAAATCTCTTTCAATAGTGGCACCTTCACACTCTTCACAAGTAAGAGGAAAACAAATTTAGAAAAAATGTCAATAGCTACCAATAAGGCTACATTACCTTTTTTGAATGAACTAAGGGACCGAAAAGATCTAAATGCCCCTTCACCACAGAGCCACCGGCTCCTCTGCCGCATAAAAACCGACCCTGGTGTTATTCGGGGCCTTAAATTTCTGGCACCTTTCACAGGATGTCACATACTCCTTAAAATCTTTAAGCATGCCTGGCTAAAAAAAATCTCTCGCAATTTTCTCCTTAGTTCTCAAGTACCCTAGATGTCCTCCCCCCGGCTGATCATGGTAATATTTTATAACCATGTCCTTCACTGCTTGCGGGACTAACACCCTTTTCTGCCGCCCGTCCTTCACTAAATACAAGATCTCATTATCTATACAATAAGGCCCCTGCACTCCAGCTTTATCATCGGCGATAATTTTCATACACTCACCATCACGTTTTTGGTGCTCTCGTATAGAGGTAAAAGATTCGGGAACAGACAATAACGATCCCACCAGACCACTCTCCTCACTACGATTTACCTCAAAATGTTCCCTTTCGAACATTCATGACAGGGCGTCGGCCACCGGATTCACCTTCCCGCTCACATGATGAATCTTGTAACAAAAGCGGTTTAATCTAAGCACCCACCTCCCCAATTTTCCCAGTTGATGCGGGTGCCCCAAAATCCACGAGAGAGCCTGGTTGTCCATGTAGAAATTAAATTCCACTCCTTCGAGAAACCATTGGAATCGCTCCATGCCAAACAAACATGCTAGACACTCCTTTTCATAGGCGTTCAGTCAACGCTCTGTGTCTGTTAGGACTCTACTAGCGTAGGCAACAGGATTTCCGGGCCCTTTCCCATCAAGGTCCTGACTGAGGACTGCCCCCAAGGCAACCGCCGAGGCATCCACATGTAAATTAAATTTCTTGTCAAAGTCAAGTAACCACAGAACCGGCTAGCTACATAACTGCCTCTTTAAATGTTTAAAGGCCCTTTGCTATTCCGGCCCCCATTCAAAGGTCACCCCTTTCCTTCTTAACCGGTTTAAAGGCTCGGCGACTTCTGATAAGCCAGGAATAAATCTGGCATAATAACCTACCATCCCCATAAATTTCTGCACTCCCCTCACCGTGATGGGACGTGGGAATTCAAAAATAGGTTTCACCTTTTCCGTGTTCACCCATAATTTCCCTCCTCCGATAAGGGTAACCTAGAAACTAGACAGTTCTTTTCCCACTTCAACCTTTTCGGGATTTCGTTAAACCAGACTGTCTGAGTTTATCTAGCACCACGCGCACATGCTGTAGATGTTCATTCCACGTTTCACTGTACACAATCACATCGTCCACGTAGTGAAACTCGTACTTAAATTTCTGTTCCGACAGCACTTAGTCCAATACCCTACTCAGTGCCTGACTGCCAAAATTACTTCCCATTGGGATCCTAATAAATTCATACTGGGCCAACGGCGTGCTAAAAGCCGCATACTTCCTGCACTCTTCGTGAAGTTGGACCTGATACAAACTACTGTTAAGGTCCAAGGTGCTAAAATATATAGCACACCCTAAGTGCTGTAATGCCCCCTCCACGGTCGGCAAGGGAAAGGGGTCCACCGGTACCCTCTCATTCAATTTCGCATTATTAATCACTAGGCAGAAGTCCCCCCCCCCCCCTCGGTTTGCTAATTAGGAACCCCGGTGACGAAAATTCGGACTTTGAGGGAACAATCACCCCCGCCTTCAATAATTTGTCTATTTTTTCCCTGAAACACTTTAATTTGATCGGTGAACATTGAAAAGGCCTGCACCTAAAAGGGGTGGAATCCGACAGTTGAAAGCGATAGGGTACTAAATCACATTTCCCTATTTTGTCTGTAATGACATCATTGTATTCCTTTGCGACAGCCCGAATATCTCTGTCCTTTTCCTGATCCTCCACATAGAGTGAATAAATTTGTTCACTCTTTCGATTCCCCACTACAACCTTTACACTCGGATTAAACCCAAAGGTCAAGAAGCCCTTACTAAAGTCCACTGTCGCTTTCACATGGCCCAAAAAATCTATTCCTAAGACCACTTGGACACATAGCCCTCTGATCACAGCAAAACTATAGTTCCATGAAAAGCCCGCAAATTTAAAATGTAAAGTGATTTTCCCTTCACACCCTAAGGCAGAACCGTCTGCCATAATAAATTCCTGTACCTTATTTCTTCGAAACTTCCTGTTTAAATTTTTATCCCGTTACCTAAGCTCTTCCCACAAATCCCAACTAATCAAACTATTAACGGCCCCTGAATCCACCAAAGCCCAGACCTCCAGTTCTACTAATTTCCCGGCAATCATATTACCCCTTTTTCCTTTCTTCCTGCAGCGTGTTTTCCTACTGACATGGGCTATGAGGTCACGCCTCCCTCTCGCCCTTTCGCGTTTTCCAAACAATCCGCTTTAAGGTGGCCGACACCGTTGCATTTAAAACGACGTTCACTCGCCTAAACCTTCGGCTGTTTACAATCCGCGATCCAATGACCCCCTTTTCCACAATTAGCACATCTGCCCGGCCTTTGTTGATCCCCTACCTGTTCCACTCTTGAAAACGCCGCTTCTCTGGAGTCGTCTATTGACATCACTCGCGACTTGCCTTCCGATCCCTTTATTCCCCGATCCCGTCTCTCGTGCGGGGATTCCATATAATATTCGCGGCTTTGCTGCTCCTGGCCCTGTATCTCTATCGCCAAACCCTTTAACTCTGCCAACGAAGTCGGGAAAGAACACAGACTTCAAGCTGCTCTTGTTGCGGACGTGTTATTACTCATAATTAGAGCAATTAACTCCTTCTCACAGCATTCCCGCAACGATCTATTACAATCCACAATCGACTCCACAAAATTTACAAATAGTTTCTTCTGGTCTCTGGAAACAATCCACAAATTGTCGCACGCAGCTACGCCGCACATTCGCCGGACACACCCGCGACACAATAGCGTGGACATAATGTTCTACTTTACATTCCCCATCTGCCGTTAATACATCTGCCAAAATTTGGGCGAAAGGTCCCACGCATTTCACGGCCAGACCCGTCAACAAACACTTCTCCAACACTTGTTTCAAGTCGGTAATACGCAACAGATTAATGATAAACTCAAGCACGGGCCCCACCTCCCAAGACTCTATGCACGGTAAAGTTTTGACTAAATCCCACGTCCATTTATCATTGTTATCATTACCTCTATCCTGACAGTGATGAACCACATCCTTTCTCCTCTCCTCCTCTTCCCTGAACTATGTAATTGCCCGTTGGCGTAATTATATCGCCGTGTCTTCTTCCTCAACCGCTACACCTCTTTCCTTAAAATATAATACCAAGTCCGCCTGCCCCAATCGGTATAAGAAGTCCGAAAGTGCTGCCATTGTCTCACAAGTAATGCCTATGCACAGGGTTAACTGAATAACTCCAATTAATAAAATAAACGGTATAATGCCTCTTACTCTTTACCAAGTGGTCTCAAACTCTAGGTTATACACAGAAAAGCAACCACTTGCCCCAGAAGGGAGCAGAGTGGCGCAATTTTGAGCCCTCCGACTTGTGACCATGGGGCAGAAGGCCCCTTAAAACCTCGGCTCCCCAGACAACAAACACAACGGGCCAAAGCCTGAAATTGTAATTCACTTAAACACTGGGCAAGTCCCAGGATCACTCTCGACCTAAGCTTATAGCAATCGGGTATTGTGTTGCTTCGGGAAAACCCAGAACTTGAGACTCACAAATACATTTCTTAGGTATATCTTTCCGCTCATTTACATTACATGAATTGCATGTTCACATAACAGCCCAATTAAAATTATGGTTACAATAATCATATTAAGTCTCAGTTCGTCATCCACATCTTATACAAACACCATACTTTGCTGCTCAATCGAATGCACACTGTTACTTATGAGAATTTTCTAACATGGCAGTATTGATATTTTACATGCACAACTGTACATTTACGACACACTGTTCATTTTCAACCTCCTGCTTAAATTGGACGGCTTTTTAAAGTGCGCTACTCCTGAAACCCCGAAACCTCTAGCAACTGCTTTTATCCAATTTCAGTGCAGTTCAGTGATCAATACAACCCACAAATTCAGTAGTACTTGGAGAATGGCAATTAAGGTTAATCCACTCCCAAGTCCAATTGGGCAACAACTATATGTCCCCAATTTCTCCGGGCCTCACAAGGCGTCTTGGCGGACAGGCGGCTGGCAATCCTTCCCAAGCAATGGGAAAAATGTCCCAGCAAAATAACTGAACTACACAATGGCCGCACACTCACCGCTTCCAAGTCCTAGAAGATAGCTCTCCTACTTGTTTGCAATTTCTCCAAACTCTAGCAGCACCATTCAGCTCAAATGGGCAGCTACCCTTTTGCTCAAGGTTCTAGCAACAGATACTCCTGCTGCCTCTTCACCCCGCTATTTCCAACACTTAAGTGAGCCTCTCTAGCCTAGCCAGCACCTGGCAACACTTCCACTCCCCTACTCCACCGTAACCCACATCCTCTCCCCTCTCCATGGCCAGCGGAGGGCCAGGTCCGGAGTTAAATGGGAAGGCTAAGCTCAGACGACTGGGGTAACCTCCTCCCCTAAAATATGACAGGGTTGCCACTAATTTTCCATGACCAAATTCCCTGACATTTCCCTGATTTCCAGACAAAGAAATATTTTTTTTCCCTGACATTTTTTCTCCACCTTCACTATATTTTTAAGCTATTCAGACCACAATACTTATATTGCTAGCCCTATTGCTAAGTGACTAAGACTTACGCACAGTAATCAAATGTATGTTTAATTAATAACTTACCTTGCTGAGCATTGACAGCATCCAAAAAGTTGAAGCATAGCATAAATTATGCAATTTTTTGCAAACAAGTAGACCAAGCATTAGTGTATTGTACCTCAAAATTAAATAAAGTAATGTTGACTTTTCAGGGATACTTTCTTAAACTTCAAGGATGAACTGGCAAATGTTAAACTACATTTATTATTTTGATATTACCCTTAAAACTTGCGTAATACACCTGGGCTACATCTGTTTTACACAAATCTGCAGTCCCAAATTTTTGAAGCACATTTAAAATTATTTAACATGTAAAGTTAGTTTAGCACACGTATTCACACAACTTCCACTTCCGAATCATTGAAATATCAAGTAAGTAAATACGTCTACTTAAGATCATTCATCAAGAACTGTCCATTCTTCTTTGGATTCCCAGATCTTTGATTCTTTTTCTAGGGCGCCTTCGAAATTTGCCTAGCATGAATTGGCTACACAATACAGTATTTTACACAAATCTATGTAGTCACACAGTTTTGAAGCACATTTAGAAGACATTTAACATTTTATTACTGTACATTTAAATAGATGACAACTATTATAATGCTACAGATGCCAAGACTTTTTATTGTTCAAGTTTTCTACAAAATAGCCAATACACTCAAATCCCAAACAATTCGAACGCAGCTCCGTTTGAACGTGTACAAAATGTAAAATGACACAATTTCTACACACAAACTTAGGCCATAAGATCGTTAATGACAAAATAATAAATTCCAGCGAATAAATTTACGGTTGGCGTCTTTAGATTAAGTGGTAAAAATTCTTAAACCATAAAGAGAATTAAATTCCTTATACCTATCCACACAAGTAACATCTGACAAGAAAAAAAAAAAGGTATGGTAACATCATTGTACTGTAATAAGTTAAAACAATATTATCACTTACCATTTCTGCTTACGAAATGTTTTTAACTTAAAATAAAAATCCACGTCTTAATAATGATAGTAGTAACTCACTTTGTTTAGAAAGATAATCGGTCATTCAGTCCTGACAAACAAAACAACTTGGCAGACGCCAAAAAAAAAAACAAGTTTCTGATTTGAAAAATAGTTCTATTTGCGTCTATCCTGTTGCATGGAAAGGCATCCATGCATATTAATACACATGTATACAATAAAGTGAAAAGATTTTTTTTTATCAATACAACCCAAAACTCGCGCGTAGCAAAAAAATAACCTCACTCGTCCAAACACATGCGAGACGCAATAGCCATTTTACAATTAATTGATATATTGATAAAATCGAAACTGTACTTGCAGCTGTTAAATCTATACACAAGAATCGCTGTCGATGTGTCGAACATTGTAAAATAACATTTACGTAAACCACAAAATTGATTTCATTGACCACA
Source organism: Medauroidea extradentata (assembly GCA_003012365.1). Lineage (NCBI taxonomy): Eukaryota > Metazoa > Arthropoda > Insecta > Phasmatodea > Phasmatidae > Medauroidea > Medauroidea extradentata. The sequence goes on along the minus strand of PNEQ01078399.1, from coordinate 17,033 downwards.
TTAAAATTTTTTTTATTATTTTACCATTTCAAAATATAGGCTTATAAAGGTTGCAAAAAATGTTTCCATTTTTCGAGCTTTCTGAACACAAATGTGTGCAGATAGCAGACAATTAAATTCTCTGACATTTGACTAGCGTTTTTCTAATTCCCTGGCATTTCCCTGACAGTTTTCAAATTTCCTGACAGTTCCAGGTTTTCCAGACGAGTGGCAACCCTGATATGAGCCACAGAGAAGTCAATGGGGCAAACAACTTCTACACTCTTATGAAATCTAACTCCCTCCCCTCCCCTAAAAGGGTGCCCAAACTCAGGCTACACTGTTCATCCTACATGAATTAAACTGAACCACTGTTCAGTACATAGAGGGAAGAAAAGCCAAATAAGAAAAATTTCAAAAATTATGGTTTAGCAAAGATATAATAACTAATCAATTGCAAGCAAAATTAAGAAAGCAAAGATCCAACGTGACTGTCTCTGGAAGCCATAGTTGTAGGGTCAAAATAGTAATGTGCTTGATATGTATGTTGATAAAATTAGAGTAAGTTTTTCCATGATGTCTCAACAGTGTCATTGTTAAATAATACAGTAAGTCCTTGGTTTACATCGGGGTTGCATTTCTGAAAACCGCAACGTAAATATAAACGGTGCAAAATGAGTCAAGCCTGCTGACCACGGCCTACAGTCTTACCGGAATCCCGCGCACACAGACGTGCCGGTGTGCGATATTACCACTATTTTATTTTTCATTTTGCAATTGCCAGCAGCGTTTGCCGCCAGTAAGACCGTCACACAATCCTTTGCAGATCTGAAACAAGGTGCAGTTCTTTCTTCTTTGGCAATATAGGTACTCGCTGGAATTTTTTTCTAGAAAAATTCCTGTTTCATCTGCATTGAAAACTTGCTTGGGCATGTAGCCACCTTCTTCAATAATCTTCTGAAGTTTCTAAATAAATTCCTTAGCTACACTGGTGTCGGAACTTCCTGCCTCGCTTGTCATTTTTATGTTGTGGAAACTATACCTGGCCTTAAATCGCTGAAACCATCCGCGGCTAGCAGTAAGCACTTCATCCTTTAAGACTGAAGTGCCTTCAACATTTTTTATTACCTCACAGTACAAAGATAAGGCTTTGTTTGAATCAGTGCTAAATTGACAGGATACTTGTGCTGGTTCTGTGTTGTTTCGACCCATACCGCAAGCATGTTCTAAATTTTTATCCATTCCAGTATGACGCGAATAACTAGTCTTTGTAACACTGATAGATGACACGATAAGCAAGCTACTTTTAATTTTGTCCGTGTTTGCTCGAATTGTACGAAATGTGGTAGGCAGCAGTGCTAACGCTATACTAATGTCAACTGCCCTCTTGCATGAATCAAATTGTCGCCAAAAGTTCAATTTTTGTGGCTAACGAGACCGGTGTTCTGTTCTTATTTTTTGAAATAACAAACTTCAAAGATAAACTTGGCTGTTTCGAAGCCATTTCGTAAAATAAAAATCATTAATTGCAGTGAGCTGAAACTCTACTGAAACACGTTTAAAGTGCAGTAATGTAAACTGAAACAATGGCATGTTTATAAGGCCGGGATTATGATGACTTCACGTTCACGTTTCACCTATAACTTTATCATGTCCACGTGTATGAAATACGTAATCAATTGAGGTCTCATCACGATTCTTCACATAAGCTGAAAGCAGGCAATGAAAAACATCATGAAAGAGCCTTGAAATTAATAGAAGACATTAACTCCTCCGATACGTGATAGGCCAACGCGATTACGTGGTATAACTTCACGTATCACTTTAACTTAAAAGCTTGACACCAACAAGCTTTACGTTATGTGAAAGTGAACATAAGAATAAAGTTCGTGATAGGGCCAGTTCAAATGTGTTTGTCAAAATGTTTCCTGCTTACATGAAAGTTAAAGTAAAGTGAACGTGTATGCATCGTAATCCCGGCCTATCTCTACCCAATGCAATGTTATCAGAGCGACTAGAGCCAAGGGCTGTTTGGAGAGGGGAACAGGAACCTGCTGTATAGTCACGAGAAGGAGATAAGGCTTTATCACGCTAGCGACGTTGGCGAGAGAATGGTTTTGCATCACCACGTGGAGAGCAGGAAGCATTTGTCGCAGTGTAGGATAAGATAGGGCAACGTGCACGTAGCTTATGCTACGTAGCACAAATAAAAGGCAAAACCGCAGTACATATGTTGATTTATGTACAGTGTTTTAAAAAAAATAAAAAGCACTGGAATCTTAGACGATGTTATTCTGAATCAACGACTACTTAAATTGAAATATAGGTACTCAAACATTAGTGATGTTAATCCGAAATAACGTAAATAGGTACAACATAAATTGGGGACTTAACTGTATTTTTTAAAATGTTGGTCGATGTATTCATATATTGTCTGAACCATCTTATTGTTTTAAGGTATAGTTATGTCTTGGTAAAAGAAATCTACCCACATATATAACAAAAAATATGCATTCATTTATAGAGGATTGACATTTAACAAAAAATGGCGCACATTATAATTGTGAACTTACATCTACATTACCAGATGTTGGAGTAAGTGGGTGAGAGAGAGATTTTGGTCAGCGCTTAAAATTGAGATCTTCAGCGGTGGTGAGAGGTGACATGAGATGAGTATGGAGCTGTGCCGGAATGAAAGGGCTGGGGAAATGGGAGATCCCGAGAAAACCTTCTGACCTATGGCATCATCCAGCATGATTCCCACATGGAAAATTCGGGTGCAGACCCCACCAGGGGTCAAACAGGGATCACCTTGGTGGGAGGCGAATGCTCTGACCATTCAGATGTTGGAGAATATTTATTACTCAGCCATTATTATTCACAACGAAGTAAAGTGGCGTGGACATGAACATACAATACTACTCCCAACCTTAGATAACAGCACAGGTCTCATGACACGCGTTGTTGCCAGATTGGAGCCACATTACGTAGTTCGGGTGCTGTATTACTTCATGATTTTAAGATTCAAAATGTTGTATATTTTATTTTTCTGAATTATATTACAGTTTCAATAAAATCATGCTTTAATATATGATATTAATGACTTTGATATTACTTTAATATAAGAAACAATTCACACACTACACTGATATTTATTCATTAAATGAATTTTAATGGGTACTTCGTAAAGAAAGAATTATTATCGCATTACTTCTAATTATCATAGCTACTTTTGACAAAACGGAAGATATCTTCCATTTTAGTAGCGTCTGTCCGAAGACAAAAATGTGGTCAGGGCACTGTTGATGAAAATGAAATTAATCATTCAAAACCAATGTTGTGTGAGAACTGAAAAATTGTCTGGTTTTTTTTCTTCTAAGAATTCATTTAAAGTGGGAGAGGGAGATGTTATCAAACAAAAGAATGTAAATTAATTCTCTGCCATGATGTCAACCTAAGCATTATCATTTATTTTCACTAGTTCTTTCCTAATTATCTTTTAAGACTAAACAAGAGCAAATATCTAACAGTATGTTTTCTAGTAATGTTTAAAATTTGTTTTACTGTACTTGTTCAACACTTAAACATAAAGTTGAAGGTAGTTACAATATTAACAGAATTTTCGTCAGTCAAATAACTTATTGAAACCAGATACATTTTTTGTCATTAAAATAATTAAGACAACTTCGTAAAACCACATAGACAAACTGAGCGTGAATTTATTTTTATATCTGCTCTAATGTAGGATTTAAAAAAATAAGTATTCTTCCCATTAGTGTTAATCGTTTGGAACATCTTGTTTCTTATAAAGCTTCCTTAATGCTTTAATGGGGTCGCAGTGGCCAAATGGTCAGACCATTCGCCTGCCACCAAGGTGATCCAGGTTTGATAGTCGGTCTCTGAATTTTCGCATGTGGGAATTGTGCCGGACAATGCTGCTGGTTGGCTGATTTTCTTGGAGATCTCCAAAGTTTCCCCCGCTCTTCCATTCCTGTGCTGAAGACCTTGATGTTGAGTGCGTGCCAAAATCTCTCAATCACTCACTCGCTCACTCACTCAACACATTAAGAGCACGTGAGAAATACTGGAATAAGATCAACACAATATTTCACTCTCTTTCTCATAGCCTACATATATTGTCTTATGTTCTTTTGCCTTGCATACAAATAAATGTTAACAAAAAATAACATACACTTAATATTTGCTTCGAAATCAGTCACCATACACAATAAATCGTTTGACCACGAGACACTGTCATTTCACTCCTGAACCAGTTTAGGACACAGGACGAAGAAAACTGCTGACTAAAGGACTACTGTACCTTATTTATTAACCTTTCCAGAGAAAACCTCCTAGTCAATAAAGATAAAAGACCATTTTTTCTCTTCTGCCATCACTTCAGGCAACACTCAGCTGTCTAGTTTGTAGGGTGAACGCATGACAATAATACACCATACATTTCACAGTTACAAACAAGAAAACAGCTGAAGCTATTACGGTGGGGCTGCCTTTAAAACACATTTACCTCATTACGAACAACTTTCTTCCCCCATCCAACTTTAATAACAAAAAAGTTTTTCACTTACCAACTTTTTGACGTTTCAGTTACTAAGAAAATGCACATGACGTTATTAAAAAAATTTCTGTACAACTCACAAAACAAAATTTAGCTTTAAGAATTATTTGTTGGCATCCAGATATATGAAATTAAACACCATAGATACTTGATAAGATTTTGCTTTTGATTCATAAGTTATAATGTGATATACTGAAGGACGCATATAAACAGTATCAAGTTAATATTTTTTCTATTTTTTTTTTCAACCTCTTAAAATGGTGTAAATGATTAACCAAATATATCACCCTCTGCGGGTATTGATGCTGTATAAAATACAAAATTTTAAGATCAAAGTTACAACGTAAAAATTTTTGGAATTTTGGCAACAGCACGCACCGAAACAATGACAGTGCTAATGGCAGTTATCCTGCATTGGAAAGAAAACAAATGTTCAAGTAACCCTGTACTACAATCTAAGCGTGAGACGCCGTATAATAATATGCAGCCTGCAGAGTATATTATTTTTGGCTCATTTATTTTAATCTATACAAAATGATCTAAATTTTCATAATTATGTTTCTTTCATACACGTGGTTCGAAGTTTCATATGTGAAATAGCAATGGAGAAAAAACAAATAACTACTTTAAAAAACTGTGCCCAAAATTGCGGTGGAGGTATAATACCACTTCAAAACTTTTTATGGTTAAACTATGTCATACAGATAAACCATCGCCAAAATTTTCAGAAAAAAATTTAGAGTTAAGGTTATGTTTGTAATTGGAAAGCTGATGTAAATTACCTCAAAAACAAACAGTACACAGATCACAGTAAGCACTTACAAGTTAATATAAAATACAGGATGTCCATAAATGTTTACCCTGATTTCTGATGGTTGTAACAATTGTTGTATTGATGCCAACTGTGTCTTTCTGTTACATGTCCACTCATTTACCCATAAAGTTTTTCTACAAATGTGCCCCGTTCACTACATTAGCCGCTAGGAGTGCCGCTAAGCTGTAACATCAAAATGGCTTCCCTGCAGGAAAAAGCGCAGTGTGTTGTGTGGCTGGCAGAATCAAAATTACCTATCCAAGTGCAGTGAATGTTTAGGACCCGTTACGGAAAAAAACCACCTGATGTCAAATTAACAAAGGCATGGATGAAAACATTTTTAGCAACTGGGTCCATTAAGAAGGGCACAAGCAGTGGCAGGCGATCCATTTCAGTCGAAACTGTGCCGGCGGTTCAAACCGCATTCACCAGGTCACATCAGAAATTCATTCGAAAGGCTTCACGCCAACTTGAAGTGCCGAGCAGCACAGTGCATAATGTGGTACGCAAACGCCTAAAGCTGTATGCGTAAAAAGTTCAAATTGTGCAGTCATTACTGCCAGACGATCGTCCAAGACGTGAACAATTTGCTACCGACATGTTGGAGTGTATTAATGTCGACAATGACTCCCTGAATCGTGTGTGTTTTTCTGATGAGGCTACCTTTCATGTCAGCGGATGTGTGAACAGACACAATTTCCGTATCTGGGGATCAGAAAACCCACATGCTGTACGATAACATGTTCGGGACAGTCTAAAGGTTAATGTGTAGTGTGGGTTAATTTGTGACCGAGTAATTGGCCAATTTTTCTTCCTGGAAAAAAAACCATTACTAGAAATGTGTACCTAGACATGTTGATAAATTTTGTCATTCCTCAGCTACAGAAAATGCAGCAGCCTGTTATCTTTCAGCAAGATGGCACTCTCCCTCATTGGTCTCTTCATGTTTGCCATAATCTGAATGAAACCTTTCCACATGGTTGGATTGGCAGAGATGGCTCAATTGCATGCCCCCCCCCCCCCAGATCTCCGGACATTACGCCCGTAGATTGCTTTCTACGGAGGTACGTTAAAAATGTGTACCAAACAAATGTTCCTGATGTCGTGACATTGCGACAGGGCATCAGAGATGCGATTGCTGGTATCACATCTAAAATGTTGCGGAATCTGTGGCAAGAGATAGATTACTGTTTGGATATTTTGCATGCTACCAGGGGTGCACATGTTGAGGTTTATTAAGTGCTTTTCTAGGTGGTTAGAAACTTTATGAGTTTATATATTTTCATTTCAAAGTATATTTGTTTATGTGTACCCAACCAAAAGTTATAAGAGTATGTAATCAGGGTAAACATTTATGGACAGCCTATCTATATGTTACCATGATGTAGAGAAAAAATATGACATTTTCACTGAATGGGAACAAAATGAATGGCTGCCATTTCACAGGAAACAAATAAGAAACTGTGCAAGGGTAGGTTCCTCACAATTAATTTTTAATGTAATTTATTTTATTTACCGTTTAGTAAATTATTTATGACACCTCTGTCTTCAAAACATTCCTGTGAAATGTATACCTTTAAACTTAAGACAAAAAATTTTTCTATTTTGGAGAGTCAGGAAATCTAACAACTGGATTTAACATTAGGCTTATGGTCAAATATGACATCCATATCATTTGCTACAACATTACATGTAATGTTAACTCAATGTTACAGAAAAACTTGCAGCATAGTAAAAATCTCATTCACGAATTACAAAAAAAAAAAAAAAAAATATGTAAGGTTTACATCAGAGTTACATTCCTGAAAAGAGTGACATAAGTAGAATTTACGCAAATTAAGTCAGACGAGCTGCCCACTGCCTACAGCCAAACACACAAAGTTGGTCGGCCAGCAGCGTGCATACACGGATGTGCGACCATGCGAGTTTATCATGGATGAATAGTGGGAAGAGAGTCAAAATCCTACCCAGCTTTTCGGCATAGTTATTTTAACCAGCTACTTTACATTTAACAACTAGAATACAGACATAAGTAATTACAATTTATGCAAGTGTTTGAAATCATGTCTTTATTCCTCCGTTCATAGCAAACACTGAAACGTGCCTGTAAAATTAAAATATTTAAGTTGCGTGAAACAAGACGTAATGAATGATACCTACAATCTGCATTAAAATGTACAGATACAAAGTGGTTCAGCACTTTACACACCTGTGAACAATGCTGCGTATTAAACATGTCAAGCAATATTCAAACACAAGAGAATGGAAGGCAGCAGGAGAATTGACAACCATGATTACCATCTGGCAGTGACTAAACCCACACACACACACTGCTGGCACGCTGGCCAGTGATGCATTGTGCTTAAAGCACTCTGATCAATCACATGGAGGAGTATGTGTATTATCTGCTCACTCATACTATGAACAGGTTCATTTCCCACAGCCTAACTTTGAGGAGAAAGCAATCAGCACTCACCATTAGTCACATCTGCTGAGCAAGCGTAAAGTTAATAATTATGCTTTGACAATTGTTAAAAGTGGCATAAGGTATGCATCTGAGACTTGTTAGATGTGTTGTTTTGTAAGTGAAAAACAGTGGTACAAGTCATAAGTTAGTGCAGATTTTTTTATAAATAATTGTTTTCTCCTTCTCGTATCATAACATATTACCAATAGCATAGAGCACTTTGGTTGTATAAACTTCTGCACCAGATGAGGTAAGAAGAGCTACTGCAATCTACGGACAGTTTGCCAGCTACTGTCTAGACAAAACATGCAAGATATTGGTGTCAGCAGCCAACTTATCACCCATCACGTCGGCACCTTAGGAAACTATTAAACAATTGTGTAACTCTACTAGTGTTCTTCAGACTCCCTAAACGTGGATTCACGTAGCATAATTGTTTGGTGGAATATCATCCAAAATGCAAATCCAAGGCGTATTTACTATATTGAATAAATTAGCCAAGATGGTGAAAACTATTTAAACACAACTGCCAAACATATTTTTGATATCTACTTTCGTTTAGGCTTGTAAAATTATCGCAAAAACAGTAGAAAAAGAGGAGCATGGCCTTAAAATCTACCTCATAAAACATTGAATTAAATCATGTACTTATTTATTTACGTCAACAGCCCTCTTACCCGTATTGAAACATCACAATATTTTCACTTTAGTAGATAACGAGACAGGTGTACCGTTCAATTTTAATAACTTAACTTGAACATAAATTCTCTCATAAAGTAAAATCTAAGTCGCAGTTACATGGTACTATACAACAAACATGTCTATAGTGTTTAAAATTTTGTTTAACATAAAATTATCAGCCATTAAAGGGCCAAGGTCCTATAGACTGGAAAGGAAAACTGCCGAATCATTGCAGGAAGGGGTAAACGCTTAATCACGCTAGCGCATGTGGGAAGATGGACACACAGAAAGCGGGTAGTGTCTGTCACAGCACAAGATAATACAAGGCGACGCATATGTATCTCATACTACACGACACAAATAAAATGTATAAACTACTGTACAGTCCTCTACTGATGTACAGTGTTTAGGTTAAACAAAAGAGACCCAAAGGGGCATGGAGGAACATTATAAATTAAATTATTCTTAATCAATGACTACTTTAATTGAAACATGGATACACGAACACTAGCAACGTTAATCCGAAATGATGTAAAGAGGTGTGACGTAAATCAAGGACATACTATACAAATATTTTAAACCCAAATAATCCAAAAGTAAACTAGTTGATAGCATATTACGTTACTTAATAACAAGTGAAACAAATATTCCATGAACACATTTACTTGCAAAAATTAAAAACAAAATAAAACCCTACCACTTTTATTTATTATGAATAGAAATTCACTGCATTTGATGACATCAAGGATTAAGCACAGCGTTTAGTTGTTCAAGACTGTGCATAGTGTCATATAAGGTACAAAAGAAAATGTATGCAGAAATCTCCAAAACATATGTAATGTTTAGAAAGATAGAATTTAGAGCTCGAGTAACTACTTCTTGAATGTCATGAAAGATATTTGGAAAGTGTTAAAAACTCTTCTGCTAAGTGAGAGTGCGTGAGAGATTTTGGTCAACACCTAACATCAAGGTCTTTAGCATTGGTGAGGGATGACATGAGGTGAGAATGGAACATCGCTGGTATCGAAGGGCGGGTAAACGAGAGATCCCTGACAAAACACGCTGACCAACAGCATCGTCCAGCACGATTCCCACATGCAAAAATCCGGACACCGACCCCGCCAGAAATCGAACACCGATCAACTCGGTGGGAGGAAAATGGTCTGACCATTTGGCATTCATGGCCCCACTCTCAGCTAGCAAATTAGCTCTCACCAAGGCGGATATAACCTTAAACAACTCTCATAATAGTATCCTTATAAATGCAATTTAAAGTGATGAAAGACTCATGTAGAATACATTCAAGAAAGACATAGTTCACTAGTCACCAATAATTTATAAAAATGTAAAAAGCTAATTTCAATTAAATGTAGCATGGTAGCATTGACAATATCAATTTGTAATAAAGTGTTTCATAGTTATGGAACTATAGCATAAGGCTAAGTAAACATTTAAAAACAACTATCAAGCAAGATTAATGTTGTGTTTAAATATAAAAATGTTCTCAAGAGACCAATACATTTCACAAGCCAAGTGACCAACAACTTAGCACCATTTAGTGAATGGTATTTCAAAATGGCCATTGTTTCTTATTTCCAAGACAAAGGTGCTACTGTAAATTAAATCTGATGACCTTCATGACCAGATTAGCACACCCTAGCTTGACGAGGGACGCATAGTGATAAGTTTGTTACCATATGTGACACTTACAGGAAATAATGTAATCTACTGTAATTGGGCTTTACATCTCGTCGGCAGCGGGGTCAAGAGATGGTGACACAAGTTGGTGCAATGACAGGAGCTGGGGGAGGAGTCGGCATTGGCCTTTGTTAAGGAACCATACCAGCATTCGCTTGGAGCGATTTTGGAAAACTTATGGAAAACCAAAATCAGGATGGCCAGAGCCGGGGATCGAACCTGAGTCCTCACGAATGCAAGTCCAACGTATTACCATTGTGTCACCTAGCTTGGTTACAGGAAAGAAGGAAGGGTCTTATGAAGCGTCATCTAACTACTGTAGTATAGCTCACAGAAATCCATTTTGACTGTGTTGAAAGGAAAAATGGCGAGGATGCAGTACAAGATCGAAAAAGAGAGTGTATGGTAATGACAACTGAATGTGATAGAAGCTAGATCATACATTGTGCTACCATTTTTCTTGTCTGGCTTAGTTATCTCCAACTGCTGTAATACCAGTGTACGAATAACAAAGGACAGATGTAAACTAAATGATGCTTTAAATTGTATAAGGCTTATGGCATTAGCTTAGGCAGCTGCCAGTCTAAGCTAATCATGCATGAGTATTGCCTACAAATAACAGATAAGGATACCACCTTCCTGGTATATAAATGACAGAAAACACAATATAAAAACAGTTTTGGATACTTAAAGTGGCGTCTACATAAAATAATTTAAAAACATTTGAATTCTCAAACATCAGTTTAAAGTCAATCTTTACTTTGCAAATATGCTTTTGTAATTAAAAATGACTAAAACTGTGTTGTCAGAAAAAGTATTAGCAGCTAAATTTTCTGTACAGATTACTTATATTTGTATTTGGACAAACATAACTGACTGGTTGATTAAGCACCTCACCACACATAAAAAGGGAACCATGCCAGCCGAGTTGTCAAACCAATCGCATCCCGCCAAGGCAATCGGGGTTCGACCCCCGTCAGAGTAAGTCCCGGAATTTTTGAATGTGGGAAACATGGCAAACATTGTCACTGGCATTTGGTTTTCGTGGGGTACTTCAGTTTCCACACCCTTGTATTTTGTCACTGCTCCATCTATAGAGTCTCATTTGGGACTAATCAAAATCATGGTTGAAATGGTGCAAGAACGACTGTAACCCTTTTGCACCATCACACTAGTGGTACGCACACATGCATGTGCTCTAAAACACAAGCTTACTAGTACGTGCGAGATCATTTTGTCCTGCACAGATATGGCAGAGCCATTTGTTGCTAACAAGGCGATACATAATTGATAGTTTTCTCCTTCTTACACCTAAACATTTAGAATACGTTATAGTAACTATTTGCTCTATTTTTATTATATTTATCAGACGATATAACAACAATTTGTCAAATTTGATTATATGTTGCAGAAGTTATAGTAACTAATTGTATGATGTGATTATTATAGTAAATTGCTAGAAGTTTGTGGTAAACTACTGATAGCGACTCATCATCCTCATTGCGTACGTACTGTTCTTTTACACATGATGCTACATTTTGCTGTTTGTTAGGATTCGTGAAAATAATTACAAGAATATTTATATTTTATTTCATAAAAAACAAACATATATGAGGAGCAGACCCCGAGGGCAAGGGTAATTTACTTCATGATTGTAACATACATAGTACGGCTTTTATCTTGGGCTTGTGACAATGTAAACATGTAAATATACTATGATTCATGGCCAACTTGTGGAGTTACAAACTGTAGTACAGATTATTTATCATGGTCTCACGACAATGTAAACACGTAAAAATACGTAACACGATTAAATCGAAATTGGTGGAGTGAGTTAATTTACAGACTAATATATATATATATATATATATATATATATATATATATATATATATATATATACATATATATATACATATATATATATATATATGTACACACTTTTTGTTAGATCTCTTACGTATGTGATACTGCTTAAATCCTTGTTTCGTAACAGTGACAACGCGTAAAAATTTTTATTTTTTTCCATCCTGCGAAATACAATGAAAAAATGCTACAGTACTTTCAAAAATTTAGCTCTGGTGTTGCAAGCTCGGAAAATGAGTCTGAAATAGACAAAGTTTTGCCAGTTTGTGTTCATCGGGCAGGCAGTCGTGTAAGCAAAACACTTCATGATTCATTTATGTTTTGTGAAGATGATGATGCCTTTGTAGATGTTATGGGATCTGGTGAGAAACTGGAATGGAATTGGTAAAGTTAACTTAGGGAGCTGGAATGTCATCCATTCACTGGAGCAGTTGGCTTAGCACCAAAACTGCATTTGAGTACTGAAATTTTATACATAAGGTGACTCCACAAACTGTTAACACTTGCAATTTCTAAACTAATGTAGGAAGTACAGTCTCAGGGTGTCTACTAGATTGTAAAAGTAAAATTTAGTGACTTTTTAATGACTTTTTCTTGAAAAACTGTTCAAACAGAATTAATTAATAATTTTTTTAACAAGTGCAACACGGCAGACAATTTTCATTATGTTCCCTCCAATTGCTGATAGAGCGAAGCATGTTCAATTTTAAAATGTGTAATCAATATGTATCTAAATTTAAGTTGTCTTTATGAAAATGACTATGATAACTAATATACAAACTAATTATATATTTTACTTGCACAGTGCACAAGAAATACTAGTAGTGTAAACATGCATGTTTCACAAATGATTCGACAAGAATCAAACACCCGAAAGTAATTTTCGTGACTTATACCAAAATATACTTCAAATTAGTGACTATTGTGGGACTTTCGTGACCTTTTTCACAATTCGTGACTTTTTCGGGACTTTCGTGACTTTAGTGACCAGTAGACATCCTGAGTCTGTATTTATAGACTTCACTCTGCAGGGACTACTGGTTATGGCAATGTACGTCCAAATGGGAAAAAAACATGTCGAAGGAACTGGAAAAAGAAAAGTTAAAAGTAGGAGAAGCTACAATGTACATGAGCAACAACATTGCAGACATCAAATAGAAAGATAGAAGGGATATTTTGTTCTGGCAACAAAACATTCACTAGAATTTTCTGAAACAGGAAAAGTGATTCGAAAGACAAAAGCAAAAATACTGAGCATATAAGAAAATCTTCTACATTGTTCGTATAATGTTGCTAAATACTTTTGTAGTGCACAAACTCTTAACTGGAAAGAAAAGTACAACTTTCAATGACTTCAAGCAAAAGCTAGCAGGAGAGATATTTCAGCAGCATTTCTAGGAAAGTGAGGCAATGATAAAGTGGTCTGTAATATCAGGAGAATGCCACAGCTTACTGGCTACCATTTCCTAGTGAAACACTGAATCTGTTTGCAGCAAAATGTGATGTTGCCTGCTTACAAAATAAAGGAGGGAATCTACATGAAAATGTGATGCCTGCAATGCTGCACTTTGTATCTATCATTTCAAACCATACCACGCGCTCAAAAATTGGTAAGTACTTTTGATAAACTCTAACTGAAGAGCATAATGTTAATAGTTGTTTCTTGTGAATACAGTTTTATATACAGCTTTTGATGAAGGTAATCAAGATATAATTCTTAAAAAATTATATTACATTAAGCCCTTTACTTATTGTTCTTATGGCATAGAAACTGGTACCATAAATGCATAATATTGTCAAAAATATATGTATTAATGATAAAACGATCAATTCCTCTGCACAGCGGTTCTTTCGGTTCTTAAAAGTAGCAAACCAGCACCAGCAGTGTTTATAACCTCAATCTTCTTTTCTAAATTTCTGCTATGACGAGGTATTAAATGTTGCATTCATTTTTTAGTGAGCTATTGTATTAACCTACTGGCAAAAAGCACATCATATACACGATAAGACAACATTTAAATTATTATTACTTACCACAAAAGTAACTTTAATTGGCCCTTCATGCCTTTGTTTAACCACAAAAACATTTTTAGAGAGATTTTTTAACATCAAACTAGCACTCTCTGGGAACTCTCAACTGCGTTTCTATAGTATCTTCTACAAAATATGTTACAGAAGTACACAACACTTGTCATCACAATGATTAACAATTATTATTATAAGGAATGTGGTAAATAAACAAATATCACAGCAGCCATTTAGCTGCAAGAAAATAACGAAACAGCTTCTTTGTCTATGCCAAAACGACAGGCACACTTAGAAAAACCAAATCTTAGGATAATAGCGTACTTGCCAACGACATAAATCCATCGAGAATGGCTTAACTTGCAACTCCATCTTTGATGTTACACAATTTAGTACTATACATGCGACAATAGTACGGCTTCAAAGATGATACAAAGGAAATATTACAATTAACAATAAAGTTTCATTAATTGAGTTTGTAGAACTGCACAACTGACAATTTATTTAATAGGCTTTCCAAACGAATGGTATTACAAAGTTTCTATACATCCAAGATGGTTGAGGGTGTTCCACTATACATGAACATCATCATAACATTTTTTTCCATGTCTTAGCTGTGTATAAATTATTCTATGGTTACAACTGCTTTTGTGCATGTCTTGTGCTATGTGAGAAAGATAATATATTACAAAATTAGCAGTGTCTGAAGTTTGGAATAGTTCCAAAGTTCATATTTCTGATGCAAAATATGCAATTACAGCGGGTCGTGAATTTCAAAAGGTGTATCTAAAAGTACGTCAAACCTTCAAAAACATATTTTGCAACACATAAAGAAGACTGAAAACCAAGTGTGATAAAATAGAATCAGAACCGAAAACCGATAACTGAATCAAGGAACCAGAACAAAGAATCGGAACAGGCAAATAGTGGAACCGTCCTTATTACTAATATGTATAATATAAAAGTATGTGTTCTAACATAATATATTTATAGTATATTTAGTATTTTATGACTATCCTATAACTTTCATCATTTTATGTGAATGACATTGAAACATCATTGTCCAAATTACATCATTAACACACAATGTATACAATACATACAATTGTTCTATACTTAAGAATAATAATGGATGAATACTATACATTGCATACAAAAACTCACAAACATAAATGCATGTCGTAAACTCTCACAAAGCCATGGGTGTCTGGGGTGTATGACCTTAGGATTTTCATAAACTTCGTATTGTTACAAGATTGCAAAAATCACATGTTGGCAATTCTCTGAGCTCTTTGGGATAGAGTTCTTATAATAAGAAATGAAATAGTTTAATTTTGTTCTTCATTTACTAGCTCATAAAGCTTATATAAATACACAAAACAGGAAATAACTATGACTTTCACAACACCCTTATTATGCACATAATTACTGCTGCGCCACAGAAAAGCTAATTAACTTTGACATTCAAAGAGCATAAATGTTTACCAATAATTAATTAAAATACTACAAATCACACTAAAAGATCAGTCATATATCCAATAAACAGTCTCTCAAATAGCGACAAATGTACAACCGTAACAGTCCGAAGTGGTAATGAATCATTGTGTGCTCCGCAGCACCCCGAGTGCACCACTGTCTTCGCTCTTGAGGTCTTCGGTTCGGCTCTTATCCACACCTCCTGTTTGGCCATCAACCCGTAGCAGCAGTCCTCTAGTTTCGCCCAATAATGCTCGAAGGTATGTGCCCGCAGCCACACAGTAGATTCACCAGGATGTCTTCACCAGTCTCGCTCCACGAGCTTAGCACCTTTTTCTAGCACGACCAATAGCAAACTCCCTCAGTTGCCAGTGACTACTCTCCCTGATACAACACCTCCAGTGTTGTTCTCCATAGCTCACCACCTATCTGTAGCTCACCGACATTTTCTTCACTGTTGCAGCAGATACAAAACACCCCAAGTGCAGTTAGTTCCTTCTGCAGCCCGCTGATGTTACTCAGCCTCGATGTCGACCACTTCCGCCATGATTCCGCCCCCAAGGTCTCCTTGTCAGCTCCGCCGCGCCGACACAACACCCCAAATGTTGCCTGTCTCTTCTGCAGCCTGCGGGTGTCATTCAGCCTCAACGCTGGCCACTCCCGCCATGATGCAACCCCCAAGGTCTCCTTGTCAGCTCCACTGCACAGACACAACACACCAAGTGTTGTCTGTCCCTTCTGTAGCCCACTGGTGTTACCCAGCCTCGACGCCTGCCATCGCCGCCACAACGCCGCCCCCAAGGCACTGCTTCTCGTCATCTCCTCCGTGAACAAAACACCCCAAGTGTTAGTTTTCTCTGTGGCCCGTCACTTTTCATGACATCCGTCGTCGCTCCAGTGTCACCGACGCCAACTCACACCACACTCGGGTCTCACTTCACACTCACAGAAGTCTCCAAAAGACTTCACAAGACTCCCCTATTGCACAGTTCAGAGGCCCATTTAATGATATCAGTAGGTGCTACATGATGACCAGATGTCCAAAAATAGATATTACCTCACTCATAACTGCCGAGTCTCATGTAGGCAAAGGCATCATCAAGGAATCCTGGGCTACACTTAGCCTATGAAACACACATGTGGAATCCTAATGATGTCTCTGTGGTTGAATCATCAGGCTGTCCACCCAATACGACCCAACATGCCTCCAGGCAGGACAATACACAACAGTATTTTTCAAATACCTTAAAAAATGTAATGGCCGAAAGACAAAATTGGTACAGTCCATGAACATGTACAACATTTTAACATCATAATTAATGAACAAGGTGGTGATGGTGGTGGTGGTGGTGGTGGTGGTGGTGGTGGTGGTGGTGGTGGTGGTGGTGGT
The DNA here is from genome assembly GCA_003012365.1 of Medauroidea extradentata. NCBI lineage: Eukaryota > Metazoa > Arthropoda > Insecta > Phasmatodea > Phasmatidae > Medauroidea > Medauroidea extradentata. The sequence goes on along the minus strand of PNEQ01078399.1, from coordinate 61 downwards.
GGTGGTGGTAGTGGTGGTGGTGGGAACAGCAGCAGCAGCAGCAGCAGCATGGGAAGCAGGA
>PNEQ01078398.1:35812-56510 GCA_003012365.1 Medauroidea extradentata | reverse complement strand
CCAATTTCATTGTGATTTCCAATTACTTCCTTCTCTATATACATCCAAATCTATTGAACTAATGAAATTAAAATTTTCTTTTGAAAAATGATACCATTCCATCAGTATTTTCTTAAGACGTTGTCACGTTCAACTATCGTCAGTAAACCGACTTTACAGACAAGCAATTTTTTTTTTTAGTTTATTCTCGCAGTTTTACATATGTTTAATTAATGAAAAGTAATTATGTATAACTGTGTTACAAAATAATGTTTCCGTTAATTAAACATACATTTCCGTAACATTTTCCGGAAATTCGCGGAAATTGTTAACAGTGTGGAATTTCACAGTTGTGGTTTATTTTCCACAGATTTAAGTTTATACTGTGACAAAGGACCCGCTGTAGCCGGATGGTCAGGTCACTTGCCTTCCACCAAGGCGATCCGGGTAAGATTACCGACGGGATCGGTCACGGATTTTCGCATGTGGGAAACGTGCCGGACAATGCCATTGGTCGGCGGATTTTCTCGAGGTTCACCAGTTCCACCCCGTCCTAATAATCCTGTCTCTGCTCCGTACTCACCTCATTCCACCCATCACCAGCGGTTAAGACCTCGATGTTAAGCACTGACCAAAGTCTTTCAGTTACTTAGACTGCGAAAACCAGCATTGAAATTATAAACTTTTCGAATGTAAAAAAAAAAAAAACACAAACCTGGGAGAATTATTTGGTCGTTTCTTGAACAAATTTTGCTCCAATCTAAAACATTCCTTCAGCTTAATCTCTTGCGCCGGAATCCAAATCACATGACTAGCAACATGTCTATTGACTTTCAATAAATTTGCAACATGTCTAACGACTTACAACTGATTTTTTTTAGCCTTTTTGTCTTTTCAACAATGACACTTTTAGATAATGTTTTAAACAACTTAACACAAGTTCAAGAACCAGAAAATTAGTCGGCAACAACCTATGCTTAAAAAAAATACAATCCCAGCAGTAACCTGACACGATTTCGGGAAGTCACGGAAAACCATGTTTGTTCAAACGTAGCCAAAACTATGTAATACAGTAACACTTTCTGTTTTTTTGTAAACAGACATTAATATATATATATATATATATATATATATATATTATTCAACGTTTTCCGTATCAAAATATGAAGCACGTTCATTTAAAATCTCTGTATCAATCACAATGTTCAGATGGGCGGTGAGTGCTGAATACATAAATTTGTTGCATTGTTAAATAAAAAATTTCTTCTTAAGTTACAGGTGTTAACAAATTCAAAATAACTGTCCAAATTTTTCAGTGTATTAACACGGTCTAAGAAGTTTTAAGTGGAATCCTTCACGTTGATGTCCAATTTAAATGCCTTAGCTGTAAGCTCGATAAGCTAGAGACTATTAGGCACTAACATGTTCTGGAAAAACCAAGCAATGACATACCGACGCTTTATAACTTAGGTACCATTTGGGTCATTATATCTAAACGTAATGCGCTCAGCTATCGTTCAGTATTACCGTGTGCGATTTACCAGAAAAGTTTAAACCGTGGAGGGAAGACGGGTGCCTGATGAGTGTTTTGCGTGTAGAGGTTGTAATGTAACTTAAGCACGTACCAGGTGCGCCCTTACACTCTGGCACCTCTAGAATTCGATCACCCAAAATTCACGATCAAGACGGTGCCTCTTAAGGGGGATCAGTATCTGCCATATTCGAATCCTTCAATATTCGCGGTAAGTACCGTGCAATGAGATTTATTAAAATTGCCCGTTTGACAAGGAACATATATTACCTTCTTACGCGTTTCGAAATTGTCACACCTTCTCTAACTTTCTTATTTTTAACTAGTAACTAGATATGTTGGTACATTGCGTAAAAGTTTTGTGCTAACATAACCTTGAAAACACTGTAGTTTCTTGCAACATGTGTGATTGGGTGACATACGTCTGACACAACGTAGTTGTCTTCAGACCAATGACAGGCATCAAATATAACAATAGGAAATTCTTATTGGTTCAGTTAATTATTGTAACAGCGCCTCATACATGTGAAAGCCAGTAATATTTTAGTGATCTTAACGAGCGTTCAATCCTCGCAAGCAGTAAATTTTTCCCGCTATAAACCATCATATCTACTAATAACTTTCCGGAGGAAAAAGTCACCATCTTTTTTCTACGGATGGTAATAGGTACAATGTAGGGAATAGCAGTCGAGCAATGCCAACTATACAGTATACGAAACTGTTCCTTCTGCCTTGTCGAAACTTTAAACAATATAGAAAAGTTGTAGGTCAATTTAAGTGCAGAAGTTAAGTTATTAAAAAACGCCGTCATCTACCTAGAGAGAATCGGCATCCGTTGCATAGTCGGTTAGGAGCCGAGCCGAGCTACGGTGTGAGAGGTCCTGAGTTCTAATCCCATTTCGGACGAGGATGCAGTGTTTTCTCTTCACCTCACTTCCCTCTCATCGGCTCTTAAGACGTCTTTGTTAAAGGGCTGTAAAACCCTCTCACCTCACCTCTACCTAGAGTGGTTTTGCGTGTTAGGGACCCAGAGGCAACGGAGTTATAAGGGCGACTTCGAAGCGAGCATATAAAATGCCGCATCGTCGCAACGAGCCAAGTGTGGAACTAGCATGTTAGATTCCAGAATGTCCTATTTTACTATAGGACATTACATTGTGACCATATAATTTTATTGGTGGAAAGTCTGTAGAAAAGTTCAGTGAGTGAGAGCGAGAGCGAGAATTTTTGGTCAGTGCTTTAACATCGAGATCTTTAGCGCTTGCGAGGGATGACATGACGTGAGTATGGAGCAGAACAGAACTGAAGGGGTGTGGGAAACGGGCAATTCTCAGTGTGTGTACCTATTTTATGTTCACGTGCATCCAGTTAGTACATTTCTAAGTGCGATAGTTCTGAAAACCCGTACTTATCTGTGCTGGAAGGCCAAGAAACAATGTTTTTAATGAGCACGGTGTCTTCAAACTGTGAAGAGATTTTGGTCAGCGCTTAACATCGAGGTCTTCAGCGCTGGTGAGGGATGACACGATGTGAGTATGGAAAAACGCCGGAATGCATGGGCGGGGGAAACGGGAGATCCACGAGAAAACCCGCCGACCAACGGCATCGTCCGGCACGATTCCCACATGCTAAATATTCGGGGACCAACCCCACCGTGAATCGAACCCAAATCGCCTTGTTGGTAGGCTATATGACTGACCCGTTGACCACCGCGGCCTCTTATTAAAACTGACATTCCGTACTTGTCCTAAGTGTGTTTCGTTTTCTTGCAATGGAACGAAGGTCACATGTGGAATACATTCGTATGTAAAACGTATTTAGAAACATAATGTAATGCATTCGACGCGCGCGGAAGGTTGATCCTTAAAGGCAGTGTACAGACTGTCAAGAAACGACAACTTAAGGGGGATGGAGCGTCAAAGCACTGAAGTTTCACAATTTTCGACGTAAATTTTTCCCCTTAGCTTATTATCGAAAATGAAGGTTCGACAATCTGGAAATGATACTTTTGTACAACTTATTACGTTACTACATTGTCACAAACTGACTTATTTTTTGAGCTGTGACGGCAGATAGGAAAAAAAGACGCTTTTACTGTCTGCCATCAGTACTCCAAAAGTAAGAAAGACTGTGACCATGTAATAAAGTAAGCATGTGTACAAAGGTGTAATTTACGGATTGTCGAGCCTTGATTTTCGATAATAAGCGAGGGGAAAAAGTTATGTCGAAAATTGTGCAACTTCACTGCTTTGGCGCTCCATCCCCCTTAATAACCACACCACGCGAATCCTGGGCTAAATTGGCCACGAAAATGTAAGTGGCAAAATGTTCTACGCGGTATTTTACGTGCACAATGTGGCAACACTGCACGGAAATAGTCCTCTCTTGTGTTCCTCGCCCAGGTATTATTTTACGTATGCTACGCCAAGTACATGTGGAATCATGTTTGGACTGGTAGCGGTTTTAACCTGAACCCTTACTTACAAGCGTTTATTTAACTTGCAGTGTTTGTATGTTTGTTCGGGTTAAATCTTGCAACTGAATTTTAAAGAAGTTGTCCTCCACCGATTGAGCATATACATTTAGTTCAGATGACAACGCATGGTTAGCTAAGTGATGTCATTATAAATTCAATATGGCGGACCACCCAAGAAAACGGACCAGCTCTGTTTCATGCACTTCCGAGTAAGGTATCAAATGAAAGGGTTTGCTGAGAAGAATACGAATAAAATGACGTCCGCATTCAGTTTTTCGAGGATATGTACTACTGCCCGGCTAAACGGTAAGACTTATTAAGGTCGTTATTTAACTAACGTCGACCTACGTCCTTGGTAAATTCTAGCGGTGGAGAAAAAAAAATCCAAAACCAAACTGTGCTTCGTTCGGCACAAATTATCGCGAATATTAAATAAGTGAAGTGACGCATACCTCCAAACATCCTAGTGAAGATGACGCCGTGCCGAGGACTGAGTGGCACCAGGCTGTATCAAACGTGATGTGAACATACCACCTCAGGACACCGGGGCGAACCCTGTTGTATATTATCTCTTACCCTTCTACACGAAGCTCTGGGAGGGTCGATGGACATTTCTTCGGTACTCGTGTGAACAACATGGACAAATAACAAAACAAAAAAATATAGTAAAAAATAAATTAATAGTAAATAACACATAAAAAAAGCATTCCTTTAAATGATCTAAACAATTACAAATTTTAAAATAAATCAAATCCATTAACTTATTAAATTACCCAGTTAACGTGATATAAAAGATTGTCACAAGATATATCTGTCTAGATAAACAAGAACACAATACGTAACTTGATCTTGATATAAGTACTACCAAGAAAAAAGTCATGTGTTATTTTAATAAAATAGGTAAATCTCGCGACAAGCTTTTATATCAAATACATTGTGTAACGTAATAAGTTGATGGATTTTATTTGATTTAAAGTTTATATTTATTATTTTAGAGTGTTTAAATTAAAGTTTGTTTTTAAAATGTTGATTTAGTATTAATTTATATAAAAGTTAGAACCGTTGTAGTAAGAGGGGATTACATTGCAACAATACATACATATATATATATATATATATATATATATATATATATATATATACATACATATATATACATACATATACACACACGCATATATAACATGTCGTCGTACAACATTTTTCCACTTACATTTTCGTCACAAATTTACACCAGGATTCACGTAGTGCGCTTGTTTCTGGATAATTTCTATAGGCACCTCAGTCGCGATTACGAAACGTCACTCTATTAACTTGGGTAGAGGTAATTTTCCACTAGAACAGTTTATTGAACATTCCGGGTGAAGTTCGCTTGCGTATAAAAGTGAAATCAATTAATTTCTTGCATGCACTTGATCGCAACCTAGATAACTTCTTAGATCAAGCATCTTGTGCAAGATAAAAACTAAGTTAACTCTCGCTGGTTGCTTTTCGCAAATGTTTCACGCAATCACTCGGAGTCATATTTAACTAACATGTTTTCTTGACGTTCTGCAAGGAGCGACAAAGAAATATGCAGTTTCACATTGTGACGTTAGCAACCGGAAGAAAATTAGATTTAGGCTGTATAATAGTCCTTGGGCCCAGTAGTAGTCTATTGCCTTGTTATTAGTGATAGCAATGTAAATCAGAATTGAGTTAATTACTTTTAGGTAACTATCCGGACTAATAAGGATTTTCCAATTGTGTTCTTCTAAATAACATCAAATACTCTACAACGTATATAAGAGACATTTCCCTGCGAGGTATTGCCTTTTTGAATCAAAGTCACCCACCTTGTTGGCGTCATAATGAACCATTCATTGTATGTATTGCATGTGCGCAAATATTTAACTAAAATTAAAAACGTCTTTATGTGTCAACCAAATAATGAAATGGAAGTAGTTAGAGACACTGGAATCTTCGGGAATAGTTGACTGTTCGCTAGGCTCCAACGTGATGTATATAACACTGAATGTTTCGTATCAACATTGGATATCGTTTTATTTGTAGTATTTTTTCTCTCTACAACATGCCTAGTTAAACCGCACAGCTTGGACACACAGCGTGTGTGGTTTGTCCCAAAACTGTTCACACGTGTCACGGTTAATATAATACAGTTTATTGGAGACTATAATTTTAAATATTTTCGCGATTTTCCAGCGTCTCTAGAAATAGTGCATTCTTCCCAGTGTTTCTTATTATGTTTCGACTGCCTTGTAACTACTTAAAGTTACGATGATACGAAGCCTGTGTGAAAACACATGAAAATCAAATAAAATGGAACAATACGACGGCGCAAAGTGCACTCGATAACAAACAATGCGTTATTTTTAACACGCTGAGTGTTGGCTAGATAATCAATGGTTAGAAGCATTCAAATTTCGCGTTATTTTCTGACAACATACTAGACTGCAAGCTGTTGTTTACTTGCTCGACGTCATCCACTGGCCTATAGTGCCGTGAATTATAGCGGGGAACACTTTGAGGCAATAATTAAAAGTTCCTCGGTAGAATGGCCAGTCGTATGTAAAGCGTTCAAATACGTATATTACATAACATGTACACACGTGAGCAATGAATATAGGCACGAGTATTTAGCGTATTTATCTGGTAACAGCCTAGACTTCTCAGTTCTATACGTGTACCGTCTGAAGCCGAATGTTTGTTGGCTTCTAACGGTACAAACGTGTACCACGTGATATCCCCATGACTTGCTTTCTTATTTATTACTGACTTGCAGTCGTCAAATGTGTGTTAAAACCGCTCTCGTCTAATCATGGAAAGGGGAGTGAAGTATACGTTATTGGCGTTCAACCTGACCTAGAATCAATACGCGAAATAATCTTGCCTCTAGCAATGAAATAACACGTTTTGCACGAGTATGTACAGATCAGTGGAGTCTAGTATGACACCAATTATTAAAGCAAATTTTACATGTCTCTATCAACGGTGAGTGTGATAAGGTTCTCTCAACCTAGCCTTGCTGCTTCCTAGTTAACACAAACAAGTAACTCGTATTTGTGTATGTGACGTCACGAGCGTGTTATGAACACCACTGGCTCGATAGCAGTGGCAAAACGTCAGTATATTCTTGCTTCACCATTGCTACAGGTTGCTATAGTGTGCACAGAGACATTAAGTAATGAGGAAAAGCAAGCATGCGCAGAAACAGTCCGACACCCATATCCGGACTTCATATTACAACGTCCGCCGCATTGCAAGTGTTGAGCAAGTTCCGAATTACTGAGATAAATTACGATTTTAAGTCATTTAAAATATATTTAACGGGCGCTTCCTACCAAACTCTTAAAATGCGTTTCAGTATGTTTGGAGATACTATTGATTACAAAATTATTCCACATATGCCAATTGTGTCAATGTACGAGAGAAAATTCACGTCAAAAGATGACGGATGCATTACGTCAATTAGAACCATCATTTCGGAGTCCCTCAAAATGCCTAATAACAACATTTTCAACAACTTATATCTGAAAAACTACACACGGAAACCGTGCGAAACTACTCTAAAACATGCAAAGGACCAAGCTTGAGTTTTTCCACAAATAAATGTATGGTGTCACTGAAAGCGTTAGTCAGGCGAGTGGTCTACGATACCACTGCACGCCGTTTCAGGGTCTTGCAGTAGAGACGATATAGCACGAGATGAGCTGGTGAACATCGCGCTTGGTGCCATGCATCACTCACACAAACACACGGCCAGTAGGCGGGCGACGTAAGGCAACAGGTCCCAATTTAGGCTATTTTAGTAAGTATTTTTATTTTTCTAAATCCTGAAAGGTGGCAGATATCGCAAAACCGTTACATAGAAATGTTGGAAATAGTTTGTACTATGTAGCCTCATTTTTTCAAACCACAAGTCTATTTAATTTTGGTTAATTATCCAGTTAATTAAACTTTCTTAAAGTCAATAACTAACTTATTAAAAAAAACGCATGTTTTGGAAAAATGATGTGACATAGTTAGATATGTTGGTATATCGCGAAAATGTTTTGTGGCAACACAACGTAGATGTCTGCAGGCAAATACCAGGCATCACATATTATAACACTGAGATTCTTATTGGCTCAGTCAAAGAGGGAACCAGCTCCAAGTACAAGCTAAAGCCAGTAATCTTCTCGTAAGCTGAACTTGTATTGAAATCCATCGAACAGACAACTTTTACCACGGTATAGAATCATCTCTACACATAGTACAAACAATTTCCAGCATTTCTATGTAACGGTTTTGCAATATCCGCTCCCTTTCAGAATTTAAATAATTATACTTACTAAAATAGCATAAATAGGGAGCCGTGGCCTTAAGCTGTGGAAGCAACGTCCACAGACGAGGTGTCTATGTGAGCGCGAGTGTGAAATGATGTTCCAGTCTCGTTGGCAGAAGGTGTTGAATGAAAAGCTACCATATGCACAGGGACATAACGTAATTCCGCTGTGTTTTTGTTTCCTCCTGCTTCGCGAATGAATTACCGACTGGCCTCTCAGCAAACCTCGTAACGAGAAAGCTTCCCGTGTACGCTTATTTATATGTTTGTACGACAGTGGGCGTTGGGTTATTCTCAGAAGTCGCGATTCATCCGGTTCCCATTTCGTCGCTAGACACCATTCATACGCACGTCCTCTTCCATCTCTTTCACACTTCTTATTCCAAGTCCCCTCTCGTTTGGCGGAGCGGTCTTCCGTTTGGACAGACTTCCTGCTCTCTGACGAGCCCCGCTGACGAACGAATGAACGCCTCTGCTGGTTCTCGCCAACTATTTCCAGTGAGGTCCAGCGTGGCAACCTTGAACTGGCGAGTTGACTCATCTTCTGGGTCTCAGTTCTCCGCCACCAGATGCCGCGCCTCGCTTTGCCAAGCAGATTACCGTCAACTTTTTTTCAAACAACAGCTTCCCTCCCAAGGCTTCTTTATTTTTGTTGCGTTCCCTTCGGGCGTTCCTCAGTTCATTTCGAGGCGGACTCTCCTCGGCTCCTTGGGGACTGACGTTCACGCAAACATAAACCCAGCTCACAACAAACGCCGTGTTGTAGAAGAAAGACGCGTGTGGGACGCCAATTCAAAGTCTCTTGTTTTCTGTTCTGTTGTGATTTTATCTTCGCCTTTGTTAAGCGGTGAATAGGTCCCACTTTATTCTTCGTGTCAGACATTTCTGACTGTCGCGTTGGGCCATTTCAAATGCCATTTATGTTGTAAACACGTTACTTTTCTAATATACAGCTTAAACTGTTATTTACATAATTGTTCATTCAGTAGAAAGAATTTAACCATTGTAGGATTACATTACGTAATTTATCCCCCTAAAAACAACATTTAATATTACAATTATCAGAACAGATTACGAAGTTAGACATGTGGCCATTTGGTCAACACTAGACGGAAAAGTAAACCCTAATTATTAACCTCAAGGAAATAAAAATATTTGCATTAGCATGTGCTTTCTTTTCTCGTATATTTCTCTTTGCATTTTCGAATAACTTTGTTTATTATATGATAAGTGTGTAACATTTTCTGCACGTTTGATTTGTTGAGTTATTTTGAGTAAATAATAAAGTAAACTTGACGGATTCAGAAAATATTCACGAATAATTATAATTGATCTGTTCATTTCTCTTTAAAAATTTTGGGAAAGCATAAGTATTTATTAAAGTAATCATCTGTAAAGGAAAATTTCGAGAATTCATTAAACTCCAGTTATAATTCCTTTACCTTGTGTAATCTGGAGACACAATTCTTTGACCTAATGTCCTATTGTCTTGCTAATTTTATTTCGCACCAGGTAAAGTGGATTCTTTGTTTATTTTAGCACGTTTTTCATTTATCCGTAATCCTTAAGAGTTTGTCCCTATAAACCTGCAATCAAACTGCGTTTAAAAACTTAAATTAACTTATGTAATCAGTCCACCATGTTGTGAAATTTATTAGTAAATTTTTCGTTGATCTGCACTTAAAGATACTTGAAGATACAAATATTACCTATGACCACTGCATGTTTTGAACCAATTTGTAAGGGTTTGTTCACTTTCGCAGCTGTAGCCTACATGACGTCCTAAATGTTGAACCATTGCCTGTACTGTATATTTAAATTAATATTCTCAGTGTCATGACCACACAGTTCATTCTGTAAGGCTAATGGACTGACTGTTACACAGATAACCTGATTGTAGGAGGTCTGTCGTGGAATACATCCGGGAATTCTAGAGCTATTACTACTACTAGGTATCTCTTAGATCACTACTTTATCCACATTCCAACCCACTGCAGGCTGCTGAGTACTCTTTCATGCTGAGTTAACATGACGTTAACAAGTGTACCCTATAACAACGAATGCACGCAAATGCTCTAAATGTACGTTATCTTATAAAACGCACAGAGCCAACCTCTAGCCTTTTTGCGAAATTTTAACAAAACATAATTTCACTTAACGTGCTGTACGCATAGTTGTATCATCCAAGCCGGGAAAAACCTACGTAAAAGATAGTTTCCTAAGTGCGTTTGCTATTTACTTTTGTTCGCCGAAATATATGTATAATACCTATAATTCAGTAACTCTAAAATATATTTAGGTGGCCTCTATACTTTATAGCCCAAAATTACTACTCAAATATTTAATTTACTGTTGTGGTACCATCGTATTCGAATGCTTGCTGTCATTTCATTAGCACGAAGAACATGCGTAATATGTACTCACATATAAATAAATATTATTACTAAAACACATGTGTAAAATATAAATAATTATAGCCTTACGGAACAAACATTCTACACTTACACACACACACGTAAAACACACATACATATACACATACACACACTCACACACAGGCTGTAACTGAACAACACCGACAAACTCCGGCAAGTAATTCCTTATAAAAAACAAGCAGAAATTATATTTTGCATTTTTTGCCTAATATTAATATTAAGGGAGTAATGAGTCTTCGAATGTCACAATTTATAATAGTATTTCCCCAAAATATTGAAAACCATAGGCCATAAAAAACTATATTATCAGCATTGGGACCTTCAAACCAACAGCAAATACAACGCGATACCTTCCACCCTTTTGGAAGTAATAAGGATGACTATCCTCTAACTGCATGCAGCGTGTTTACCCTCAGGATTTTCGAACATTTGAAGATGGTTTATTGAGAAATGAGACTTGCGTAACAAAAAAAAAAGTCATATTGTTGCAATTGTCTATGTTGTTAATGCTCAAAACACACTTGAATAATTCGCGCAGACGTTCAGAGCCTAGAGAATAGGCAATCCTGCTAACATGCATGTGAAGTGTTCAGCGTAAAGACAGTTGTGAACATTCACTCTATAACAACAAGTACTATACAGTTAAAGTCGCAGATCAGTTTGTTGCTTGCATTCTGCGTACATATCGTAGCTGTTGTGAACGGAAATGGTAGGTCCCAGGCAGCTGAAACATGTGTAAATGGTATTGTGTTCGTCGTGCTGATAATAATCCAAACATGAATAACTTCGTGAGGTAATACTTGAGAAAGAAAATTAATGGTACAGTGTCGGTATCAGTGATGTTGCTCCAAAGAATGACAGCTACAATCGCCATGGCGGTCTAGTGGTCACGATGCTTGTCTCCCTACAAGGCGGTACGGTTTTGTTTACCGCCGGGGGTCACACTAATTCTCACATGTGGGAATCGTGCCGGTACGATGACGTTGGCTGATGGCTTTTATTGTGGATCTCCCACTTTTTTTATCCTCCATTCACAGTACAGATCCATGTTCACACGATGTCACCCCTTTCTGGCTCTCAAAATGTTACGAGCCTATTAATTAATTCTGTCAGTACTCCTACAGGAAATCCTTTTTGCTTGTTGCTTATTCTAAAGTCATAGAAACACTTTCACGTTTGTTCTTTTTTGTGGCTGTTATTGTCTTTATTTGTTTAATTTCAATACTTGTGTACTGTACAGAGGCATGCGTTGCTATCACGTAGAGTAATATGGGGCAAGAGTCCGCACTTAAGGACACATCTGTAATTTTTTCACCTCTATTGAAAAACTAACTCCTAAAAGACACATTATCATATAACTACATTTGAGAACAAAGTGAAATGTTTACAATAAGTACTGAAGATGTTATGAAGTTTAAACATGACAAGAAGTGAAACAATGTATAATAGGAAACATGCCCCACATGAGGGGCAAGAGTCCTGTCACCGTGGGGTAAGAGTCCTACTTGCACCCATCGCATTTAAAGACACCAGTTCCTATATAATCTGTGCAAGGTTCTTCCCACCGCGATCTGCATGCATGGCACATTATCCAGTCTACATTCGGAGGCTCTTCATATCTTGCACCACAACCCCCACAGTAGTAGTCGCCTTTTCCTGAACATAATATGCCTTTTTTACTCCCACCCCAATTTAACTGACGACTTGCTCCAATCCATTTAATGACCATCTCTTTTGGTTTGCATTTCTTTGAGCTGTTTTTTGTAAACTTTGAATCTGTGTTGCTGCTCGACTGTAAAGAAGAAACCGTCTTAATGTAAGGGTACCATGTCAGTAGTTAAGATTTTTTGGAATTTTTCCTTCTTTTTTGAGGACTGCTACGTTTTGGAAGAGGCCTTATTAATTCTGGTGAAACAGAAGAACAAACTTTTGTAGGAGTAGACATGATAGTAGCTCCAGCATGAGTTGAAAGATAAATTAACCTTGGCCTATCTGCAGCACCGTCAGTATCAGTGTCTGTCCGAGAATGCATAGGCATAGGAGGCCTAGATGAGGTACCTGAATCATTAGGCCTAATCCTTTCCAGAAAACAAGGCGAAGAGGAAGATGTAGGCCTAGATGGCTCGGCATTGTTGTTTGTGGCCGGCTGGTCAGTAACTGTTGATGGAAGGAAGTCAATGTCTGTGAAAATATCAGGATTGAATGGAATTATCCCACATGATACGAAACCTTTGGCTGCATTTCCCACAGATGTTGCTTTTTCGTATGCCAACCGAAATAGATTAGAAATTTGAAACTGTGTGATGGAACGACCAGGATGAGCTGACATCCATCTGTTGCACTCACTTGAATAATAAACTTTCAACGGTCCGAAGAAAGTTTTATCCAGTGGCTGTTGAGACATGGTTGAAACAAAACCCAGGCAGAGTTGTCACTCATTATTAAATAATATTTTCATCTTTCAACTACAGAATATAAAAATTAAATTTTTGTCCGATTGACTTTTGGGATATTTAATCAAAGTTGAAATAAATTAGTGAATACATACTGAAAAATATAGTTCCCATACATTAAATCCATTTATCAAAATTTTATGACTGTGTGGGGCAAGAATCCGCACATGATGTTATGCGGACTCTTGCCCCAGGAAACTTGCCCCCAACGTTACAAAACCTTTCCTCCATTAGCCATAATTTACCCATCGCTTCAAAACAAAAAACACCTATATCAATAAATACGTAAATACTTACTTTTAATGCCTACATACTTTCCGCAGAATGGTTTGAAGACTTCATGCAAATTTCGACACTCTAATGAACAAAGTAAACAACATCTCACACTGCTGAAAACAATAAACGGCCACCACTCTCTCTGTAATGGCGGGAGTAACATGCCAACTAAACCCACTTTGCAGTAGCTCTTTCGAAAGGCGCACATGGTCATGCCAGTGCTATCTAGTGACGCAGAGCGTAACTACTTCGAAGTAGCACTCTTGCCCCGTGCGGACTCTTACCCCACATTACTCTAATGCTTTGTTTTTTTTAAATGCATCAAAACTGTTTATTTCGACAAGACTGAACTTTTTTTGTGTTTGAAATTCACCCATGTTACAAATTAAAAGAATATCATGACCTACGACATTTTCAAAGGTGTAACATTCTCGATTTATTGATGCATCGTGTGGGGATCCTGAACATTTATGCATATAAATAACTTTTAAAATCCTGACTATTGCGAGATGGCATGATTAAGAGAAACAACATTGACACCGACACTACACTATTATTTTTCTTTTTTAAGTATTAGCTACCACACGATGTTATTCGTTTTGATTTATTATCAGCATGACGAACACAATACCATTTACACACGTTTCAGCTGCCTGGGACGTACCATTTTCGTTCACAACTGCTACGATATGTACGCAGAATACTTGCAACAAACTGATCTGCGACTTTAACAGTATTGTACTTGTTGTTCTAGAGTAAATGTCCGCCATTGTCTGTACGCTGAACACTTCACATGTTCGCAGGATTGCCTATTTTCTAGGCTCGGTATGTCTGCGCGAATTATTTAAGTGTGTTTTGAGCATTAACGGTATGTCCTAGACAGTTGCAACAATAGGACCTTTTTTGTTACACAAGTCTCATTTCTCAATAAACCATCTTCAAATGTTCGAAAATCCTGAGAAGAAAAATGTTGTATGCAATTAGAGGGTAGCCACTGTTATTATTTCCAAAAGGGTGGAAGGTATCATATTGTAGCCTACTTGCTGTTGGTTTGAAGGTCCCAACAGCATTGATGAATGCTGAAAATATAGTTTCTTTATGGCGTATGATTTTCAGTATTTTGGAGAAATACTATTATAAATTGTGATATTTAAAGACTCATTACTCCCTTAATACAAAATTTAGGCGAAAAATGCAAATTATACATTCTGCTGTTCTGCTGGTTTTTTTTTGTAAGGAATCACCTGCCGGAGTTTGTCGGTGTTTTTCAGTAACATCCTATATATATATATATATATATATATATATATATATATATATATATATATATAGAGAGAGAGAGAGAGAGAGATGTTTTCTTTCTCGCACGAGGAGTCAACAGGTAATATTTTAATTGCAATGGTACAAAACAAACGTTAGTAAAAACCAAATTCCAAAACTTTTGAAATATGTTAGTCCTCAACACCACACGTCTTGATGTGTTAGTTTATCGTTGTGTGGTTAAATAACGCCAGTCTTACAACTAAACCGATATTATGTTTGCGCAATCCATGTTTAAGAAACGTTTATTTACCTAGCGGCTACAGCAACATACAATGGTGGTTTGAGGGTTGTTGCGAGGGAGTACACAAGTTGCTGGGAACTGTAAATCTTGTAATTGCGTCGCCGTATGCCAATGAACATGAAATATCTACTGGCTACTTACTGTGTTGTGACTAGCCACTAGTCAGTAATAAGGACACCTACATACCAGCGTGTCAGTGGCTGTAGCGTCATCTAACAAACACCACTGTACAGTTCTCGGCAACTTGTGCCCTGCCTGGCAACAATCCTAAAGCCACCACTGGTAAAAGGGATGTAACAGAATTCATAAACAATCTGTAGTATTTTTGACGCCAATAAAGCGAATGGCACAGTAAGATGATTAAAAAAGAATTAAATTTTTAGCATTATAAAAAATTAATAAAGTACAATTTTGGCTGTACGCACTACAGGAAGATTATGAAAAAGAAATGCTGGAAGTTTTAATTTATTTGAAATGACCTCGCATACCATATCAAAGTAAGTAGAGTAATAATAAAATTTATAGCATTCCTAAAGGTGCATTATTAAAAATGAAATAGCAACCAAAATAAATTCGTTTCAAATAGCCTGCTAACTAAACTCGTTTGTAACGCGCATATCTACTTTCTTGGGTAATATAAAACAAATAACGAAATCTCACTTTAATAATTCATAACTGGACTATTTTCACTGCTTACCTATTAGTGACGTAAGCTAGCGCCAAATGAAATTTCATATCGAAAAAAAAATTTTTTGGAAGAATTAAAAATTACGCTAAAAAGATTCACAATTTCTCCGAAATATACCTACCACTTTTTTATATAAAATCAAAAGTTCCGTCAGGTCCACAAATTCAATTAAAATTCGTTGCATATAAATTTTCAGTTAGAGTTATATAAGCATCTGAGTGTAATTTACGAAATAAATTTAAAATTTGAATAATATTTAATGTATAGAAAACTCATTCATCATTACATATACTAATAGATTTTTTTTTTGCTATGAACAATGGATTTAATTATTATTCGTTCGGGTGTTAAGTCAGTAGGTGCTGTGAAATAGATTTTTCGCACATCAATGGTAGCCTTCGTTTATATATTTAAAAATAGTCAGTTGTTAAGTTATGTTACAGGACTTAAACAGTCAAAATGCCCAACTGTAGCTCTACTCACAAACTGAAGTATTGTAAGCGTGCCACACTGCGTATGGTTAAAACACTTGCCATGCTGTTTATGGAGTTTTATTTTAGAGTATATGTTATTCATATCATGAGGAAAAAAATAGGCAGTTTTTTCTCACTTCAGGAAGCTATCTGGCTATGTCGCTACTTGCTGTGCAGAGTTACAGGAAATAGTACGTTAGAAAAAGAAGTTCAATCAAGTTGATACACGGTGTCTGTTCAAAAACTATTTCACGTTCATACATAGTTTTCGTTAAATTGTAACGCTGAAGAATCTTCGCATGCCCAACGTCAAGTTTAAAGCTAGAATTTTTATTTTTGTGTGTTTTCTGTAAAGGCGAAAGCGTATAAAATGACTACATATTCAATTACAAATGCTGTAGCATCAAGGTAGTTTCTGTGTGAATGTACTGTTTATTGATTATACATTTTAGGACAACGTTTTAATGTCACGTCTAAACACTTTGTCGGCGAGAACAGCATGGCAGTTGAGCACCTGCCATGAACTTTTCAGGAAAATAATTTTTCTCCAGTTTATTTTAGTGCCTTACGTCCATATCTGCAGCTTTGCTTCGTGGTTATTGGCAGTGTGTCTTTTGTGAAGACGTCTCTCATTTGACTGTGGCAATCACAGTAAGGTTACTGCAACGCCACACGCATGTGATTTTCGGGTAGAACCCCACGACACATGACAGTTAAAACAGCCAATCACTGACTGTAAAGCAGAACTGCAGGTGTGCACGTAAGGCCCACCGAAACAAACATATGCATAATTCTTTACGCGAAAAGTTCGTGGCCCTAGCTATGGGACAAGTGGTGAGAGGGCAAGACTCGTCCTGGTGGAATTCATAGTCAAGGCTTGTTAGGCAAATAAATGATACTTCGTGATGTAATGCTTATTCTTCAAACAATACATATATCAGCAACAGATTCATAAACCATTTCTTCACGAAATAATACTTACACAAACACAACTTATATAGCCCAAGTTGTACTTGAAAAAAACACATATCGCTACGATTTCAGTACCAACATGACACAACTAAACTTCTATTTTATTTATAGCAGTCATGTAGTGTAATTGAATATTTGGTTACATTTGATTGTCAATTCCACTGGAAAGTATTTTTTTATTTTAATACGTGTTTAAAATATAATAACAGTACGGATGTCAATAACGTGTTAGTTAATGTTCTAACGTATTTTTTGTACTTATGAAATTTATTTATGTTTAAGGTGACGTTAAAGTTCGATCACTTCAATGAAAAAAAATAATATTGTTTTATAAGTAGGTCGTAACAGTAAGTATATGGCTGCTGTTAAAAAAATTAATGCTCATTTTTAATAAATACTAACAATGTGATTGACTGCATGTGATGCTGCCAATACGGTTGTGTTAGTTGCCTACATTTGATTACAACAAATAACCTTGAAGTATGTTAATTATACCTAGTAGTTTTGTCAATAAAATAAGGGAATTTTTTTTGTACAATGTAAACCACAATTTTTTTATTTACATGTTACCGAAAGAACTAAATATTTACATTAATATTGTAGTTCGGCTATATGCTTTACTGGGCGTAGTGTTCATTAGGCCTAGCCAGGCCCACATTTAAAAAGTAGGCCTAATATAAGTGAATTTTAAAAAATTTCAATCTGCAAATCTTTTATTATGAATTGTGGGTAAACGTAACTTAATACTAAGTTCCCTTTAAAATTGAATTTACTTTTAAAACACTATTCCTAGTGATATAATTCTCATACAAAACTTCTGAAGGGACCTAAACACAATGAATGTATTTGAAAATGAAGGGCTAGAAATGAGGTCACGTTTTCGTATGTCTGTTGAATTTTTATTTTCCGTTTTGTTCCGTGTATGTTTTGTGCCACATACTTTTTTAAACACCTCAGAATTTTCGTTAAATGTATGGAAAGAAATAATACTGTGAAGGAAGACCTAAAATAACCTATTTGTTATACACAAAACCAAAACTTAAGTTACCAAGAGAGTAAACATGATAACGTTATATGTATATATAGAGTTGCGTTATATTGCCTTGTAACAGGAAACGTCCAATTCTGTCCTTCAGGGAACAAAATTATTGTTTACGAGTTTTGCTCTATGAAATTTTGAATTTCGTGCGATGGGTGTTTTTTGTACTGAAAAGTTTAGATTTTATATTAGGTGTTTCATATTTTTAATTGAGGTTAAATTGCTTCATGGGAGACACATAATTTATGTTTTGTACAGGTCTATTGTTGTTGACTACAGAACCGAGATGATTTTAGAACACATTTATACAAGTATTTTATAAGGTGTTTACAAACGTTTCTTTCCGCGCGTGTGCTCTCCTCCAAGCGTTTCTCTGCATATGTTTACGTATATTACCCGAGACGGAATCCACGCTGCGTTCCCGAAATGCGATTCGTTTAAGAATCTGGCAATATTAAACCAATGACAAACGAAATTGTGAGAAATTTGGGGGATCAATAACTTGCGGCTCTTTAATAACTACAGAAATGAAAGTAACTAGAGATAAATCAAGAAAATGTACCCACACAAATAAACAGTAAGCATTAAATATATGTCAAGTGAAACAACTTAATCATAAATGTTAATCATTTTACTATTTCTGGAAATAACACACTGCTCTTCTCTTCGTTTCCACTTAGTTTACTATACGTGTCCAATAATTACTTAGAAATAGCGAGTCGCTAATTAAATAATGGTTTTTAAACGAAGTTATTAAATTCATGACGACGACACATATACTAAAGGAAAAAAAATATTATGCACTACATTTAAATAGTAATTATTAATTATGTTCTAAATGTCCAAGTAGACAATGGGTATAAGCCACACCAAATAAAAAATATGCTGTCGAAATACAATTCGACACAAAATTAAACCATTCACTGATTACTTTTAATTTATGCACTGAAACTGTGCAAATAGGGCCATAACTACAAACGTTCAGGTTATTGTTACAAACATGCTTAATTCCGTTTTTTTATCTTCACAACTGAATAAGGTACAATGGTAAGTTTCAAATTTATTATATGAGGCGTACGTTTACTTATATATGACAATTTTCTGTTAATTGTAGTTAAAATAAAGCAATCGTGATTATTTAGAGTTTGGTCACTGTACTGTAATTTGATAATTGCTTCTTGCTGAAAAAAAAATCACTGGGTAAATTAGTTGTTATGTAGTGCAATGTGTAGTAAGAAAACAAGGCTCAATGGTTTGCATAATTGAAATATTACTAAAGAACAGAGAATAAAATAATTTGCTCGACACTTTTTCCACGTCTCATATTGGGACTGTCGGTTATGGATGGTCTTTAGCGAAACAGCACAGTACATATATTTTCTTTCGTCGAGGAAGTATTGGCAATGCACGAAGCTCATTTTGCTGAAGCTATTGGAGTAGCTTCGGCAATAAGAGTGCGAACTATTATTGCCGAATTAACAGTTTACATTTGTCTCTTACTGTGTTTGACCGCCTAAATATTTAATATCTTTACAGTGGCCGCCAGAGTGAAGGTGTTACGAGCGTTTGAGACCTAGAAGTACGGAAGCTGTAAGTTCAACACAAGAGGCACCTGACGCCTCTCCCGAGCCTCTAGACGTATAGTCTGTCTCATGTAATAGTTACACTTTTGTGTTGGCATTTCTTTTTACGGTTGTTTCCATGAAATAAGCAGCATTTTCCTCTAGTCTGCCACAAGTGAATTTTGATCAAACACACTCAACTGGTTCTCAGACTATGCAGTTTATCAATATTAAAAATTATTTTCCTGTAGAAATTTGTACATATGATAGTCCTTAGAATAAAAAAAAATGATATTCTTACCGGAGACAGACTATAAGTCAATGAACTAGCCTGCAGTTTTCTCGCCGACGACTCGCTAAAACTCGCCTCTGTGGGACATTCAGAAATGACCCTATCCTTTTGTGAAGTAATATTACTGATAATGGCATTATGTACACGCCTATACTTTCTCAACATTCTGCCCCAATATTTTCGTACCTAAAAAGGAACTCAAACACACCCATTTTCACCATTTTCAGAAGTTCAAAATTTTATGACGATAAGTGGTCAACCTGAAATGCGAATACAAACGAGTAACGTTCTTTGAATGCCGTTCATAGGCAGAGATCATGTATACGCGTTGAGCAGTTTCTTGTATTGAACGAAGCACTACGCACTGCTCGGTGGCCAGAGCAGGTGGCCACCTTAAGCAGTGACTTTCGATATAAAGTGCAATTTAGGAAAATTTAAAAAAAAAAAAAAAAATTGGTTGTCTGTAAAGTCGGTTTACTGACGATAGTTGAACGTGACAACGTCTTAAGAAAATACTGATGGAATGGTATCATTTTTCAAAAGAAAATTTTAATTTCATTTGTTTAATAGATTTGGATGTATATAGAGAAGGAAGTAATTGGAAATCACAATGAAATTGATCAAGTTATATTTA
>PNEQ01078398.1:0-35712 GCA_003012365.1 Medauroidea extradentata | reverse complement strand
ACAATTTAATAGTTTTTACTCCACGCAGACGCATCGCTCACTCAAGTAGGAGAGAGACGGATGTCGAACGCCGCCGAACGCAAAGGCCGACTGTACTTCTTTGTCGCTCGTTCCGCGCTCTCGCTTGCACTTCAAGCCTTACATGGAACGCCTCAGAGCGAGGTAACGCCGCATGAGTCATGTTTTTTCGTGCGTGCAGCCGGCTCTATCGAATTATAAGACGTTGTCACGTCAAAAAACTATTTATAACAGTCCTGATTAAAATGGGTTCCTCACAAAAAAATTATAAATAATGAATTCCAACATTTTGGTTACCTTATTTAAGGATAGACCATAATGATTGACTGGAAATTTAAACAAGAGTTTTAAAGAGCATGAACATGTTGGTGTTACTGCACGTAAAAGTAAATTAAAAAAAAAAAATAGTCGAAAACCTTATAACAACATAACGATAACGTTTTACTTACCAACTTAAGATAATTGTTTACGTCACTACAAACGCCTGAGCAAATGTACTTTTAAATGTTTAAATAATACTTTAGTTTATATATATGTTTTATTTCAATAATTACTTTTATATAATTTATTCAGTCAATAGAGAAGTAACATTGGCTAAGTAAATTTTCTACCAAAATAAGTTGTGGGTGTAAAAATTTTCTACAGAGGTAAATACACGTATTTAATAAACCACATTAAGGGGGCAGTACACAGAAATTTATATTTTTTTCAGTAATTTTTATAATTGTACGAGATTTGGTTAATTTTGTAGTCAAATACTGTGCCTATTTTTCACCGTAACAAAATTTGTTTACCTTTAATAGTTTTGTATAATGGCCTATTGAAGCCAATATTTGTTGAAAATAGTTTCATGCCAGACAGGAAAATCAATTGGCCTACCTAACTGAAATAATTCACACTAAGTAACACTGTTGTAGACTACGAGGTTTTCTTAAAATACAAAAATAATAATAAATTTTTATTTATGCTTTCAGCAATTTTAAAAACATAAAACCATAAAAATGTTATTATATATATGATACATTGTAGCCTACAACATCTCTACTTACGTTGGTATTTGTTGGCTTAGTAGTTAACACATGATTTTATTTGCTGAAGGGCTTAGAAGCCATGCTGTGTAAGTCACGTTCATAACATCTTAGCTTCTCACACTAATAGCATATTTTATGGCAGCTGTTTTTGTAAAACAACCCCAAATTATGGTCCACGGGGCTGTGTCACATATACCTCTCAGCAACAAAAGTATAAACTTCACATTTAAACTACCAATATATGCGCTAAACTCATGTATCATGAAAATGCACTCATGCCCCTTGGCTTCTAAGCTCTTCATGTTTCAAACTATATTACATATTATCAGCAATTATTATTTCGTTGAAAATTGAAATAGCATATTTATATATTAGCTTCGTTTTGAAAGTCACAACCAACCAAATATACAATTTTTGTTTGTTTGTTTAAAGGGAAAATTCCTAGAAAAATGTTCTAATATTTACTAGAATTTTCCGAATTATTTCAGCTTTAAATGCAGCCAGGCAAAGCAATAGCTCCACGAACATTGTTATTTTCAAATTATTCAACTTAAAAAACGCCATATTTTCAAACACCGGCACAAACATTGAAAACACGTTCTTATTGGCTAACACACTTATGACGTGGTCCTA
This sequence comes from Medauroidea extradentata, assembly GCA_003012365.1. NCBI lineage: Eukaryota > Metazoa > Arthropoda > Insecta > Phasmatodea > Phasmatidae > Medauroidea > Medauroidea extradentata. The sequence continues at coordinate 34,030 of PNEQ01078398.1, read as the reverse complement.
CTTGTTTTGGTTAGCCACCGCACGTCAGGCACTATTGTATGTATTGCAATTTTTCACCGTCTTAAAAAACTGATGAAATTTAGCGAACCCGGTTACGCGAAAGTTATTTCGTGGTATTCTCCCGTTGTTTGGGCATGCATGGTTGTAGATTTGTTAGTAAACAACATAGATTTGTTTCACTTGAATTGATTTTAAAAGAGTGAAGACAGCAATGTATTAGTAGCTCTCACATATTGCGACGTTTTAGTTATAGATACGCCTTGATTTATCAGACGGCGCTAAAGTTAAGATTTAATTCCGAGTTAATTGCATATTATTGCTGCGCAAACGAACTACTATCCACATTTATACTCGCTGGAGTTCAAGATATACTCGATAAAACCGCATAAACTACTTTATTTAACACAATTTCACGACACGAACGTACGTTGCTGTCGTTTGTGTGTTACGTACTTTAAAATGTACAGTATCGTGACGTCACAGAGACATCAACATGGCGATTCACGTTTTTGCCGTGCAAAACCGACTGCTCATTTTATTTAAGTTTTTCTCGAGCTACACAGACACAACGAATGATAGTATGGTACAGTTGTTCATTAAATTAAACGCACTTTTAATTAAAAGATTAATAAAAAAATAGGAGTTTTTCCTAATATTTACCTATAATTTTTCACTGAAGTACGAATGTAAAAAGAACTTTCAAAGATTTTTCTTAATAAGTTAATCTTCTCGCTTGTCTATTGAAATTGTATATTTCATAACTGTGTGACATTTTCTTGCCAGGCATGAGATGTAGAGGTACTTCAATGGGAATAAATAACTTTAACTCATACAGTGGGTTGATAATCTACGGACCGAACAAGAAAATTCGAACCACATTTTATTTAGGCATAAATTCTCACGTGCTTTTTATCTGTTACACGTATCGCACTTTACTGAAGTTTGGCGTTAATTTTTTTTAAGCCACGTTTCTTCTGCCACGCCAATTTCCTCACCATTTTCCTTGAGAATTTGTATTATTTCCGCTAGACTTCATACTGGGTAACGAGAAAGAGAACAGCTGTGGCACTGCCATTTGCATGGTGGCTCAGTTCTATGCACTCGGCCCGCCGTCTATTCGCTATCTCACATTTACTTTCCACCGCAGCGAAGTTACCGTTACCCTGTTCCCGTACGTTTGCAGTTCACTGCGGGGTCGGCTAGACCCTTTATCTCGCCCTCGCCTACAAAGACAGCTTCAACTCCACCCGCTTCATTTGCTTCCGTTAAACAGCTTTGCACTGGGTCCGGGTAGTCAAGACTGGCGCGCTACTGTCTGAAACATGGAACGAACCGTTCTCCCAGAGAATTGTCTTCACCTGCTCTCCACTAGTGCCATGCTAACACTCCACACCTGCTTCCATTCCATTACTGGTAATGACGGGTACATTTCAGAACAATTGGTTTCTCCTAAGAAAATACGTTAGGAGGGATTCTTTCGCAGATAAAAATACGATTAGTGTTGAAATGAAATTCACACACGAAAGGTTGTGTATGCGTACCTGCAGGTACTATTCAAAATACCTTTATCAATCATTTAAACTTTAAAATTTTTAAATGACTATATGACTCAATTTACTAGTCGCGAGAAAAGCGAAATGGGAGCGAAGATAAAAATATACTTGTACACTGCTAGTATAAAAACTCTTTAAAAATAATGAATCTTCAATAAAAATTTTAACTTGTTTACACATCATACGAATATGCCAGGTCAGACACTATGGGCCATCACGTCATATACTAAAGCCAAGGTAGTGTACAGCAAATTAATAATTTAACGATTACAAGTTTATAGCTGTATAGCTGAAACGTATTTACGTGTTTCGTATTCAGTAAGTTTTGTTTTGTCACACAAAAATAAATTAATTTATTAATGCGGAAATACTGTTTTCAATGTTAATACTGGTCACTTCAACAATTAATATACAAAAAATATCCATAGAGACACGTCATAAATACCAATAAAGTGTCAGAGATTTTAACGAGGTTAAACAAACTATATTGCGGCCGGAATTGTGTAGGTCTTGGCTATACTGAACTTCATTGAATTTGCTGTTGTTTTGACAGACTACGTATGGACATAGTTACAAACTATGAAAAAAAAAGTGGCCGAATCAATAAACCCAGATTAAGTAAAGACAATTTGTCTATACATATTAATTAAGTGATGTCTTAAAATATCTAAGCATCCAACAGATTTCCAGTTAATGTACAAATTGTTTGATTTCCTGTATTTATTAATAGGTACGTTTCTGATATCAACACAGCCTAGATAAAATGTTCTTCCTCTTCACTTAAAAAATATTATCTACTAACTTCTGCATTACAAGATTCCTCATTCCCTGTGTTTAGTAATATCAAACAAGTGGTACTACCAGGCTACTTTATGATACCACTCTGGCTACTAACACTAAATGTTTTTTCTCTTATATAGTCAAATTTATTTTACGTAGGCAATGTCACATTATTTGATTTATTATAATTACTATCATTATTATTATTTGGAAAATACAAGCCGTCTAATTTGTGATAAACCTCTAAATTTCATGCCAGCAACGTACTAGATCCACTGAGATTATTTAACTTCGTAAGTGGCGCTTTTAAATTAAACTAGTTAACTCGGTTAAGGTAAAGCTATCACTGCATTTCCATGAAAAATTATTCGACAAAACTTAGTTTGCTTTCAAAATTTTACCGTGTTCACTCAATCCCTTACTAGATAAACTCTGAGGTAATTATTTGGAAAAAGGAAAGTTGGCTTCAGCAGCAGATGAAAATAAAATAACAGAAACAATATTTAAACTTTAATCAATGATAAAACTACAGAGGAGAGAACCTGCAAGCGTGGTGTTCTAAATAACCAAAACGAAACATGTACTAAACCATTATTTTGAAGCTGTTATAAATGAGCAACTGGGGTTCTATTATTGCTCTTTGCATGTGTGTATATATTGTATACTGTACCTAATGCGTACATATTATACACGTATATTTTAATGTTTAACGTCATGTTTTATAATGCTTTACGTTTCATCGGGTGTATAAGATAAATATAACAGAAATGCTGCCACGAATTTCTCGTTTTGTTAAAATACAAAACAATCGCTTACGTATTAAAGTGGTTTTTAATTCTCGCATATTTCAAGCATTGCATGTGGCAATTTCTTACTTAAGAGAGTAAACCGAGATCAAGTTCACTCATTTACTCAACAAAGGTACTTTTCGCATATGCCTAAGCTGTGTTTGAAGTGCGAATATAGTTGCAAGTTAAAATGAAAGAATTATTTGGAGATATGCCATTGCAACTAATGGCGTTTCACACAATACCAGAGAATATGCTACAAACAGAGACAGGTTAATTGGTTTGCATGTAGCCAACAAAATCCTTTCATTTGTTTACTTGTCTGTCTGTGTACATTCTCTTGAATTACGTGACAACTATTAGCTGCAATGGCTTATGTCCAAATTACTAGTTTGATATGCAAGCTTATTCAATCACATCCGTCACATTTATTCCAACGCTAAAGAAATATCGGACATCTGATTTGCAAAAAAAAATATAATTATAGTTTGCAAACAAAGTTTTCACCAGACAAGGTTTTACTAAATGGCAAACGACGCAGTTAGTCATATGTTATTTATTACTAAAAATATACAGAATTCTCGTCCTTTTAAGACTCATAAGGTATACATCAGGCGTATATAAAAATTGGTAAATAATACAACCATTTGTATTATGTTAAAGCGCTAACCGTCATACGTGAAGCACAGAACAGGTATGCTGGTTTCACATTACACATTTTCTATGGAATTTAATCCCGCGGTCATAAAATGCCGTTTGTGTAAAGTGTGTAGCACATTGCTGTGCGGTATTTAATGTTTAAGTCTTGCAAATTAGTTTTACACGATAGAGCCTTCCGAAAGAAAAAATGTGTTTGTGCCATTCTTAAAGGCCGAAAAAACATGTTTCTAATGGGAGAAGAAACATTTTAGTAACATTAAAATGTAGATTGAATTTGTTTTCTTGTGATACACAAGTATACTGGGAACAGCTTACACAAGAAAAACAGAAGTTTTACTATGTATATACTTTCTGAACAGAAGGGTTAGTTATTTCACTCACGCACCTTTTAGGACACTTATATTTCAGCTGGTAAATAGATCTACTGTTGAGAATCGTTACTATCCAAATGTGGAATATACTGTTCACTTCAAACTGAGCACTCGTCAATATTCATAATAACCAAAAATATATATTTTATTGGGGTCCTATGTCGGAAGTTTTGAGAGTGGTCAAAGGTTCAGACTGAGCTTTAGTTACATGGACGTTTTATTGAAAATAGTAAGGGCGATGCAAATTGATCGAAAGATAAATTTTAAGCAGTTCTCGTCTATCGTGTACGATTAATAACACATTTGACTCATTCCTAAGAAAAATAATATGCAGGATTCGGTAAAATTGCATGATACAGTATTTTAGGGAAACAATCTTCACATACAGAGATACACAGAATGTTATAGAGATGTAGGTGCGAAAAATCATTGTTCATGCACTACAGTTTACGATATGTATAGTGCAAGGCATGCGGAATGGATCGTGTTATTGAGGAATGTTATTGCAGCTAGTACTGACAACTACATACCAGACGAGTCGTATTTACTTGCACGGTAGATATTGTCTGATGTAGTATTCCATAATAAAATTATCCAGGCCATGCACTGCAAGTCAGGAGGCCTGGAGCACAGTCACGGTACGTTTCAGGGCCTATGTTAAAAAATTTTTTTTAATTGTTCCTCTATATGTGAGAATGATTTCCGCAAAATAGTGGCACGCAATGTTACAAGATTCCGTATATATACGCTGACACTTATGTGTGGGATATAATTTTATCATGATTATTTTCTTAACACTCCTAAACATCAATGCGGTAGTTAAGAAATAATTTTGTACAGTGCAGCGCATTGTAACGGAGTCGACGGCTTGCATTCATGATCCACCCACATCTGCAGTTCTAAATCAGTCTCAAGATCCACCTTACCGAGAAAAGACCTAAGAATAACATGAAATAAATGTACTGGACACTATCATTTCAAAACATATTATAATTTTTTTTCTATAATAAAATATACAATAAATCAATAATACTAAATAAAATTTTGTAACTACATTATACTGTTACCATAACAGTATGTATATAGAACAATACAATCTTTGTTGTTGTAGTATTCGGTGCATCATTAATTAAGTTTAGTGTTTGGAAATTTTCTCATGCATTCGCTTGGCTAACAAATTTGTATGTAACAATTTTTTCCTTAATGTATTGATATTTCTATCTATTTTGAAATAGTGCAAAGATTATTTCTCTGTAGAATATTGAATGTAATTTTTAAAAATAAGTTGTGCTTTGTTTCATAATTTTAAAGCACGTAGGTCTTTTCGCAGATGATGGTTTTTGTGGGTAAGCTGAAATAAAAATGGTTATTTTTCTTTCCTCTGTAATGCAAGTATTTTTATCACTTTAGGCTTTTTCCTGAGGTAATTGTCACCGCTGTGTGGGAACGGTAGTGTCAGACTTTCGTGCGCCATACTTGGTGGTGTCCTTAACTGAAAAGTGTTTTTCAAGTGTTTCCTTGAGACACCACCAGGGGACGTTGCAACGTTTAGAAACTCGCCATGTCATTTACGTCAAATGTTGATGAGAATAATGCTTGTGCCCCCCCCCCCCCGCCCGTGAGGTAGTTTATTCCCTTGGCACAGTTTTATCTAATGGTGTACTCGGATAGAGTATTGTTTGGCTGATCCTTCTGTTCGTGGCAACGCATAAATTTAGATTTAGGCAATGAATACAGACTGTATGTATGAGTTGTAACGGTGCATGTTGAGGGAAGCTTTCTTATCAGGTGCACCACACTTTTTCAAGAAACATATGTTTCCTGCTTCTGATAAAGTCGCGTGAACAGACGAGAAACTATTGAATACATCAACAACATCCTGAAGATCAGTATACTTCTTGAAGAGTTAAAAACAGCTGCGTTTTTCTTCGTGGAATTCTGCAGAAGTTGCTCCACTTCCGATAAATGCATACATGAACAGTACGATGGTTCGTAAGCACCAGGTCTTGCAATAACATCGATGGATATATCTTTATTTTGTTATTGTCATGGCTCGGCTTCTAAAACAATATGTATTGTCCAGCTGGGAATAAAGGTGTGAGCAGAACTACCAGGTCCATGTCTTCACCAATAACTGCTACGTTGTTACTGACAATGGATTTGCTGATAACAGTTGTAAGAATGTGTCAGCATCGTCAGTTGCAGTTCGACATTAAATTACACTCTCGCGAAATTTGGCAGATAGTATTGAAATCAGTCTTGATTTATTAATTCCACATGAAAGAAAGTGGTCTTGCTTGACAGTGATTGCTGTTTCCTCACTGAAGTGTATGTCCGTTGATTTTATAAATTGATATTTTCGGCTGTGTTCAAAATCTCTAGTGCAGTTTGATACGCTGGAATTTCTATAAAAACATAGTAGTACTTTAACTATAGTAATGTTTGAGGATATGTTTGATGTTACTTTGGCTAGTCGCTGAACATGTGTAATTTTATAACCACATGACTTTGTGTAAGATGAATCCGACCCCCAAAACAATGTCGAAGTTTTGAAGGTTTAAACTTATTTATTTTACTTGAAATGTGTAATATAAATCAGATTTCTTGGTTTTCCCCATTCCAACATCAGCAATGAATGTTAATGGAAATGGAGTCCACTCATGCTGCAAGTCACCATAAGTTTGCTTATGGGTTGGTAGCCTCTGGAAAAGTCATGAAATGATCAACTAATACTTAATAACGTGGATTTTAACAGAACAATTCTTGCTGGACGGAAGGATTTCTTCATCATATCGTTTCGATTTCCCATCTGTAAATAGCTTACAAGCCATTTTGGCCACTACTTGCTTGCCAAATGCAACAGTATCATAACGCGTGTTTGTGGTGTCTCTGATACTTCCAGTACAAATTAACATAATTTATTCATAACAGGGAATGGCTAATGACTTTCTAACTATAGTAAGATTTTATTAATGTATACACTGTCAGTAGCGTTACTGACTTTCCAAAATTTTTCATACTGATCACTGAAGGAAAAATATACCATACAAAATTCCTCTGCTTACATACAAATGCCACGAGCTGCAATCAAAGCCTTTACTAACAACACAATCTGTGACATCCCGCCCTCGTGTTAGACCAGTCACAATTTCCATACTACTCTTCAAAGTCTGTTCAGTGGTGAAGTCTGACCAAATTCCCGACTAAAATCGATAAGTCCTTCGCATCTTGAAGTAACCTTCATTCACAATCTTATTATGATCTTCTTGTGACATTATGGATGGTAGCTTATGCATATCCTTCAAGTTAAGATAAGATTTTGCCTAAGCGAAACGACCACAGTCATAGAAGAATGGCAAAACTAGTTTTACACATCTGAAGAGTACATCCCAATCACATAAACGTTCAGCATGGACGTATTTCTACACCAAGGTCATTATGTTCAAATATAAAACATAGTGGTTCTTAAACTGTTTTAGTTTGCTTTCCATTTCCTTCGCTAAGGACATTAACTGAAGGTTTTGATTCATAGAGTTCAGCAATCAATTGTAATTTAGAAAGAATGTAATGAACACATCAAGAGCCTTCCTTTCAAAAAAGTGAATGAGCTCGCATTGCTCTAACTAGACGTGACCTTGCAGCATCTTATCGACTTTTTTTTTTTCGTGGCCAGGGCCACACAGAGTAGAACCTAATTTGTCTCCCTGCAACCACACCCTTTCTGGGTAATGCAGCGAGAATAGGTTGCCTTTTATTTATATTATTTTAATTACTTAATGTCGTTTGTCATTTTCATTGCTGTGGTCATCATACCCACGGAGCTATCTTGTCTTGATTTGATTAGTAATTTTCTTCTGTTTCATCTGGGTTCTCTGCTAGCCAGGAGTCGAACTCTTCAAGTATATTTCCTGTTTCTTTTGCAAATATCTTCATAGAGGCTGCTCCTTCTTTGGTTAACATCATCTCTTTTACATCAACATCTTCCTCTTCTTGGATATTGTGTTTTCTTTTCAGGTCGATTCTTAGATCTTCTATTTTCTGGCAGTCTTGTATAATGTGAATTACATCATCATTTACTTTGCAGATTTTGCAGAGGTTGACTCAACTAAATTAAATCCATGCAATTTCCATTTATAATTACCATGGTCTGTCATCAATTGCGACATGTAGTGGTCTGTCACAAAACATTGATGTTTTAGGCGTTCGTCTACATTAGGAAATATACAATGTGTAACTCTACCTTTTGTGGATTCGTCCCATCTTTCTTGCCATTTCCTTAGTGTGTTTGTCCTTGCTTCACTCTTCCTTAACTTACTGGGTCTTGATCCTCCAAACTCTTCTATGAGGTTTCCCTTTTCCCAAATTAGCAGGTCGAGTGGTATGGCTCCTGCTAAAACTTGCAGAGCATCGGTTGAGGTTGTTCTGTACGCCTTTGTACAGGCTAACAGTGCTGCTCTTTGTGTTCTCATTAGTAGCCGTCGAATATTTACTTTTGTTGTCGTTGTATACCACACCGAAGCCCCATACATAGATATCCCCAAGAATACTGCATGGTACATTGCCGTTAATGTCTTGCAGTTCAGGCCCCATGAAGCCCGAGAGACTGCCCTGAGTCGGCGAAACAGTGTCACTGATTTTTCCATTAAATGATGTACGTGAGTTTGGAATACAAGTTGATCTTCTAGTATTACTCCTAGATATTTGACATGGTGTTCCAAGCGCAGCGGTCTTCCCAGGAATCGTATTGTGGGAGATCTTTTCAGTTTTCCCTTCAAAAGATGAAGCTTTGTTTTTTTCTGCACTGAAATTCAGTTTGACATACTTCGCCCACGAGGTGATTTTCGTTAGTATTTTCTCTGCTGCTGCTTCAAGGTCTCGACGATTCCATTATGACAAGAGCATCATCTGCATATGCAAACAGTTAGCATTTGTCAGGGAGTTTGTTGTAAGTCCATCAAACAGGATGTTCCACAGGAGTGAGCCTAAGACTGAGCCCTGTGGGCATCCTTTGGTATTTAGTTTCTCTACCTTCAGTGATGTTGTCTCATGCCTCTCTTTGAAGTAGTCTTTTATTATCAGATATAGATTTTTTGGGCAGTCTTTCATCTTTGGTTGCCATAGAATCTCTGGCCACCAGGCATTGTAAAATGCCCCACTTTTGTCCAAGAATATTCCAAGGACGTACGTTTCTTTTGCATTTCTTACTTTGGTGGTCATATCCAGCACTGCTTTCTCAGTTCCTTTCCCTTTTCGGAAACCATATTGTCGTTGGTGGAGTCCTCCTGTATTCTCTAGGAATGTCAGAAGTCGTTGATTGACTAGTTCCTCCATAACCTTGCCTAGCACTGGAAGAAAAGTCAAAGGTCGGTATGATTTTGGTTCTACAGGATCTTTTCCATCACCTTAATAAAGTACTCTTAATATCCCTACTTTCCAAGTGTTCGGTAAACGACCTTGTTGAAGTCCTGTGTTTGCAATGTCCAAGATATCGGTCCTGAATCGTGGGTAAACTCTTTTTATTATTCCTGGTGCTTTCTTATTCTTGAGTTCCTTAATCACTTTCTCAAGGTCAGTCTCTGTAAAATTTGCTGTATCCAAAGTCTCTGGATACTCTTCCATCTTCTGTCTCCTTTCTTTATGTATATCTTCATCTTGTTCTTCGTCATCGTCTGGGAGCATCTTATCGACTAATACTGGAGCATAGATATTGTTTATTGAGTTATTGGTACAATTTTCATCCTTGTGGTCCTTTGTGGCTGCATGTAGTTGCTTGGCCATACGTATCAACATGTAGGTAGGAATAGTCAGATGAATGATTACATGCTTTCAAGTATTTGAAGTCGTCTTTTGGTGATTTTGAATGTTTCATTGCATTAGCTATAGTAACGAATTCGCGGAAAGTGCAATATTTACATCGGAAAATATTATGTATATGGAACAAGCGAACATAATTTTTTTTGTGAACAATTTAACAAGCTTTAATTTTTGCAAATCCATTTTAGAGCTGCGAGAAATCATTAATAAAATACTAAAAAAAAAACTGAAATTTTAAAATTATTCAAGGTTTTGGCTTGCGATAACTTCTAATCCATGGGGACTTAAATAATAGACACTACTTAGGCTACTTACAAACACACGTGCCGAGTTTAAAAACTGTCATACTTATTTCACTTAACTGACCCTCTCGAGCATTCATTGATGGGACTACGAAAACATTTAAAATTTTGAAAAGGTTGCAATTGGAAAAAAAATTTAATGTTTTATGAAAACACATGCAGGTAACCTTTTTAAGTAGGTACTCTATATCTTAGTACCAAATTTGAATGAAACACATTTTCGGGTTCTAAATATATTTATGGAGGACATAGAGACATACATACTATATACATACAAACGCATGATTTCACTAGACGAATTTTTCAATAAAGTGACGGAGAATAATATGTTTACTGGTTAAGTAAACTAAACTGCGTAAAAAAATTGGCAATATTTTACACTATTCTTCAATACAAAATATCGTTATACTTGAATGGAAATATCATTGGATCACAAGTTCATGTCATATTTATTAAATATAATATGTATTCAGTGGTTATGATCCTTGGAGTGGGTCAGCTTACAACATACGGAGAAATATTTCACATCAATGCTTTGAAAGCGTAAATTATAACATAGAATCGTTAATGTATCTTCGATTAGTATATACTAATATTTTACAGAAATTAAAATTTTAATATTTCCGATCAGTCATGGCCAAATTCATAAAACTAAACAAAACAAATAAAAGATTCAGCTAAAATTTAATACTACAACATTTGGTGTCGTGTGTCTCACCTCGCACATTCTATCGGCGTGCAACTCTGGTACACTCGAGCGGCGTTTATCGCAACTCCGACCGCTACTTCTCTGATTCTCGGCCATAGAAGTCGTGCTCAAGACTTCAACATTTATTGCATAAAAATTAACATATAGAGTATAGGTACTGTTGAAAAATATTGCGTGTTCTCCACTCATGGCATAACTTCGTTTAGTACCTAGTGCTGTACAAAACATTATGAGTAGGGGGCATGCATACACGCATACACACACACACACACACATATATATATATATATATATATATATATATATATATATATATATATATATATATATATATATATATATATATATATATATACGTACATGCATGCATTCATGCACACATACATATATATACATGCATACATACATACACACATACATGTATACATACCTACACACTTACATACATACCATACATACTACATACATACACACATACATACATGCACACATACATACATACATTACGCGATATCATACGCCTTTCAGAGCCATAGCCTGGCTTTCAGTTTAACGAGGGGGGGGGGACCTGGATATGTTTTAAGGGGTGAGGTGCCGAAGCTATAATTGTAATATAAAACCAATTCCCACCCCCCTCCCCAATGAAGTGGTGTGTTCGGTGTTCCTCCTCTGAAAAATGTTGGGTTTTCAAGATGCAAAATTATGCTATTTAATCAGTCCGGGAGGTCCTTCCCGTGAAAATGTGGATTTTCAAGGTAAAAAAAAATGTCCTATTTATGAGCTCTGTTTAGCGGTTTCAAATTTGCGCGTTAGACGCGTGGGAATAGCGGATAGATAAGAGCCAGAACACCACGCTCGAAGATTGGCACATGGTCTGTCTTCTCAGCGCGCTAACCTGACGTGCAGTGTTTTCGTACAACTCTTGTTCCTGTGGGACTTTAAGCGGTGATGAAACAATTTTTTTGCATAATATGAAGTAAAGACCAATGCACTTGCTTTATGTTGGAATTTACTGAATCAGGTCGTCTTTTCGGAGTTACAGCAGTGTAAAAAAGCCGTTTTTAGCCATTTCAAAAAGCCCCAACATAATGTTTCTTACAAGAATACTAATTTTCTAAACGTGGCATCTGCAGTTTCAAGTGGGTGTTCTTTTCATAGATAACAGCAATAAGATTTAGTTCAGTGGTTCCGCGTAAAAACGTTTCCGCGTGACACGCCACAAGACCGTCGAACAGCTTAGTACACAGTCCTTTACGTAATTTCCATTAGTATAGGATTTAGGTTGGGGGGTGGGGGGGGTCAGGACCCTCAGAAGCACCCCCCACCCCTTCCACGTGGTTACGTCCCTCAGGATAGATTTCCTAAAGGAAAGGAGGCTAAAAATGTATTAAAACTATTAAATTTTTCGGTGCTGTCCCTCCATAAACGTACGTGTTTTCACTGGTCGTGCTGTGACAGGCCGCGGCAGTCAGAATGACAGACGTGAAGGAACGCACAGTAATCCTGCCTCTCGAGAGACATGACTTTATCCTCCTGGGCAGCTTGAAAGGCCTCAATGCCCGAGCGGACAGCTAGGCCCGAGGAATTGCTTCCGTGGTAATTTCAGACGACATTTATCCGCGGTTTTTTATCTCTGCTGTCCCGGGAGAAAATACCAGCACGACCATGATCTTTCTAAGTCCTTCCCTTTTCCCGTCCGCTTCTGGAAAAGTTTTGACGGAAAATTCTTATTTCTTCGACTCATTCTTCACTGACATATGTGAATTTCGAAGTAATTTTACTGTATGGCAGTGTAGATTCACGTATTGTAATTATAAGTATTATTTAAGAATAAATATATTTCTCATGTGCGTGTTTGAAAGAATTAATTGCATTTAATAAGCGCCACTTTTGTAAGTAGTAATTAATTTTTTATTAATTTGTCACCTCTAACAAATCATTAATTAGTTTTTAAATAAATTACTTACAACTTAATACAGCATATATTTCAAATACTTATTGAGAACTTATTAACATTTTGTCCTTTCGAGACAAGTGTAATATTAATAATCTTCAATCATAGTATTATTTATATGCAGAGAACTTTCATATTCCCTTTGCGTTAATTTTAAAACCGTAAGATAGCAGATTCAAATAAGTAATTGTAAATGACAATTTTCAAAAGGAATAACGATTACGTTAAACAATTTTGACTTATTTGACATGAAAGCAAACATATTACAACAATCTTTAGATAACACGTGTACTCTGGAAAATATCTCACCTATTTTTAGTAAATTAACCAATTTACTGTACATTTAAAGTATATTTACGTTTACAGTACAGAAATTCTTAAATTTTAATCTAAAGGTATGAGGATATGTAATATGCACATATTATTTACTTTTACTCAGGAAACTAAGATAATGCTGCTATGCACAAGCTGTTAAGAAGCTCAGAAGAAATATTTATAAATGGTAAAATTATTGTGGAAAATGGCGCCAGTTACACATTGTAACTTACAGTTCTGATTATTCTTGTACGGTAGAGATGCGTCTTTAAAATTCGAGTTATTAATTAGTTTTCTAAGGATATCGTACACAGCTATAATTGTATTTAATGTTATCGAGTTGTACACTATGCCGATAAAACAGTGTTACCAACCACCCTCATACATACAAAAGAATGACTGCCTGCTCTCTAATTGCGTACAATTTCCGCTGCAATGTGAAATGCGAATTAGACATAGTTGTTATACCCAGTACGTCCTACTGCTCAAAACACGTGCTCATAGTGCAAGTGGTCAGCATCTACCGTTTACATTCAGACCACATACAAATACGTAAACTACACCGTGACAGTGTCCAGAATATAGGTAATATTACATATTTGACCTAGCCTATGAGTCTCTACACATCGGGTAGTTTTTGAACATCTGTATGAGCACATTTAATGTTGCTCAAAATAATATTCTGTCTTATTTTAGAAGTGTTGAAATACTTAGGTACAAGGTTCAATTTGTAGTTATTGTCAAACAGATAATCGTTCGTGATTGCGTTAAAACTTTTCGTGTAAAATAATTTACAATACGAACTGCTTGTTTTATCTAAACTGAACATTTCTTACTCTAATTATATTTCACACATACTTTAGTTAGATATGGAAACTAAATATATGTTGCCTAAGTTAATATATTTTGCTTATTTAAAACATTTTGTGTTTTACAACGTAAGAACTTATTTTAACATAAATATCGAACAATACGTCCTGTACACTTACTTATTTGGTAAAAAAACAATGACTTGTGATAAACTTGTACACTGAGAGAAAAAATTGGTTGATTCAAACAAATCTTTGTTTATATATGTGCAAACAACGATGTAGTGATGTTTTAAACAAATATTTAGTTGACAACCATTTTTTGTTAGATCAAAAAAACAGTCATTTTATTTCATAATCTCATTTAGTTAAAATAACTAAACCAGATGTTGAAACAATAATTCAACATTGTTGATTAAACAAAATCTGGCGTTCAACTTAATATTAGTTTGAATCAACACTTCATCGTTGGTTGCACATATACAAACAAGTGTTTGGTTAACTCAACAAATACTTTTTCTCAGTGTATAAAATGAAATTATTCTTCCAGTACGTGCTGTTTGATACGGATCAGTAATGGACGAGTAGTCATTATATCAATATATAGTAAATATATGTATTAATTTTGGTAGTAATTACTGCGTATATATTTCCCTTCCAATCAACAAATAAACTTGACTTACGAATCAAACAGATCACGGTTTTGCTAATGCATTGTAAATATCTAAAGTTTCTGAGATAATGCAGACTGCAAAGTTTAAACTCAGAAGAATTCCAATGGGCTCACTTTATTATTATTTTTAAGTGTGGTTTTCGTGTAGTGCCACCGTTTAAAAAATGAAGTTCTTTTGCAAATTTCTGACTTGCTTATAATGGGTTCGTGCAAGTAACTTCTATTTTCACCGAATGTTTGTAATCTATTGGTTACTTACCTCGGGAGATAAACTCTGACACTTACCTAAGATTTGCTGTTGAAAAAAAAAAAAAAAAAAAAAAAAAAAAACACATGTTCTACAACTTTAGATTAAGAAAATTTTCCACAGCCCCAGTAGTAATATATTGGCGCCACGCCCTTCAAAACGTAATCAAAATAAATGCACCATACATTGCAAGGTAAGTGTAGTGGGCTAGTACGTATTTAGGTCTGGTAATAATACATGTTATAATACACAGAACCGATGGCTTAGAGATTCAGAAATTGGTATAGAATGTACCGTAATTGCCTGTATCAGGGTCCCTCCCAATATTCGTCTTGAGAGATACGAAAAACATATATAAAAACCAACATTAGGACAGCAGAACAGGAAATAAAAGCAAGTTTCTCTGTAAATGTTACATCATGTTACACTCACACTTAAAAATTGGCAATATGAATAATATAGATTAAAATTCTTCGAAATTAAATCCATAGGCTTTGTCCTGTTGCTAGTATTCACTTATATTATTAGAACCGCGGTTGGCGATATGTTTAATTTACAAGCCGTCTACCGAGGCGATCCAAGTTTGATTCCCAGCGGGGTCTGATCCCAGACTTTCGCATGTGGGAGTAGTGCTAGACAATGCCAATGGGCGGCGGGTTTTCTTAGGGATCTCCCATTTCTACAACTGTTCTCATTCCGACGCCTCTCCATCATAGGGCCACATTTCATGTATCGTCCGGGTGAAGCAGATACCTGCGAGAATCCAATTGTAAGTCTGCATTACGCGTTACGATTCTCTGGCAGTCGATTATAGAGTCATCGTCAAATTAAAGGAAAACTAAACTTAATGTTGTTTAGTTAACTACTTGCTGAATCTGGGATTTATCAGATGCAGAATTGAGAGAAAACTCAATGTTCCTTACGGTGAATATTGCTTCTGCCATACGCTATTTACCATTAAAGAAATACACCAGTGGTGAGAAATTTCACGCAATTATTTCTCGGTTTGTTTGCTCGAACTTATAGGTTATATATCGGGGCTTATGGAGTGTTCCATGGCGATCTATTCATTACAAAAACTGTCTCTGCCATGAGTTCATGGAAGTAAGATTATATCTGTACGCGATGGCATTGCATTATTAAATGTTGCTCTTGGTATGCTATGAAACGTTAAATGGAAACTTACACAGCAAACTTTACAAACACGCTAGCTCAGAGAAACCAAGTTAATTACGCGGAAACATTGTCCAGTGCAGCGTGTGACAGTTAACTTCACACAAGAGGTACGAGGCATTCAGTGCACTGCGCGTTATAGTATGCAATTAAACTGCAGAGCAACTAATTACCCACGTGGCAGTGTACCGTAGCAGAGAACACAATACTAACAATCGTAATGTTTCGAGAAGTGCATTCCCCGTTGTGTCCGGAGCTGTGTTGACTGTGGATTATTCACACAGAAAAACAGTACCAACGTTTATTATACACATACGTTTATTGCGGTGCCGTTTATATTATTAATATGTATAGAATTCACAATAATTTAGGTATCAAAAACCATTCGTGAAAAACACGATAGATAAAATAATACAGACACTCAATTCAAAAAATTAACTTACATTTGTTTTAATATAAATAAATTTCCATCTGTGTTCTAATAAAACCGTCATTTTCTATCCGTGTAGAGTTCATTCCGTCAAATTTTCTTAAAGAGTTAGGGTAAATAAGTAAAATATTACACATCTACGTCTTCAATTGTGTATAAAAAACTGGAAATTTATACAGAAGTTTCGCCTCCGCAGTTATGGTTATCGCATTTCTGAACCAGTTTTGATATTCGTTTTTGTGTTGACCACGAAGTTTACGATCAAGAAAGTTTATTTCCAAACTGATTATTAATAATTTATGTTATTCATGACTACGACCAACGATGCATACTGTCTTGTTATTTGTGAAGAGCAATATTTAACTTTTACAGAGATTTATTAGTTTTTCTGATGTAATTTACTTACAGCAGATAATTTAAATGCGATGGACTATAACAATAACTGTGACGTGGATAAGATAATTTACTCATTAAAATTGTAGATATTAAAATAATTTACTTTTACTTACAATAAAGTTGAAGAGTTTAAGGAGTACGAAATTCATTCTAAACGAGCAATTTTATTGCCGCGCTAAAGCAAAACAAAATTGCTAATGGTAAAATTAGCTATTTAAGTAATGTTTTGTGCTACTATTTATTTTTCAATTACTATAGGAGAAATAGTATTTTACGAATTTTCGGTATGTTCGGTAGACGCAACAGACGTCGACAGTTTTGCGTTAGTCGTTTTGGTGGACAGTTGATATTATCGCTGTGTATTTACAAACTAACTAAATACCTAATAAACGATATGTCCTGAATACAAATCCATATAATTTCTTTGCGACATGGTTAATAATAGCAGAACATGGCTAGCTAGTGCGAGAAGACTTATAGGGAAATTTTTTCAACACTGGAAAACTAAATATATTTAATATTGTTTTTTTTATTTTGCTATCGATTGAGTATCATATTAATTAAGCAATTTTATATTTAAAGAAACATTTTTTCTTCTAACTAGTGGAGAGCAACAGCAATGGAAATAAGCAGTGGTGAGCAAATTATGAAACTATTTTCTTACATATGTGGATTTTTCCTACCAAATCGAGGCTAGTATTTTGAAGATCTTTCGTCGTCACTCTCAACTGTTACTTACTATTATAATACTAGAAATTAATATTTCTTCACACTTCCTGTTTATTACTGGCAATTTTGATTTGCTGGTCCTGACAATGCAGTAGTATAAAATAAACGCTAGATTCGCGTATCTCTTCAAATAGTGAGCTACGTAAGAGTTCGCATTTTTCTGTTGAACTGTCTATTTTCTTGTTCGACTGAATACAGACACACTGTTAAAATGTCCGTTAATTTTTGGACAACTTTACGGAAATGTATGTTTAATTAACGGAAATATTTTTTTGTAAAACAGTTACACATAGTTTTGTTCCATTAATAAAACATATGTAAAACTGCGAGAAGTAAAACCTAAAAAAATAAATAACTGTACGAATTATTGGGCCTGCCTTCTAAATAAGTCTCATAAATATGCGAGTTTTAGTTAGTGGAAGCAACAAATCCAGAGAATTTTTTACCAGTTCTTGTCCGGAAAACAACGAAAATTTATTTTAAATTGCAACCTTATGTTCGCAAGAGTTTAAAGCAACTGTTAATTAGTACTTCTTAGTAACATACTAAAATTTTCACTGGTATTCTGTTAACCGTTATAAATTTTAATGGAAATGTTAAGTTAATAAACAGAAATACTGTCCGTAAAAATAAAATATGGTAACGCCTTTAGTAAATACACCTTACGGAATCATACGTAATGTGTCCATAAGTTGCAGGTAGTTGCGCCGAAAAAGTCGTAAATTTATTGGCTAGAGAGCTATAAATATTAGGGATATATTTTAATCACATCAACTGTAAATCAGCAAATCTGTATAAATGCAATTGTAGCGTTGTAGACACTTTAAGTATGGCTCAGTTCCGTGTAATGAAACTGATTTACGGAAACTTCTGTTGAATAAGGAAATAATTTCTATGATCTTTGAAAGAACTGTGCAATGGGAGTGCATGACAGAATTTATTTACTTGGACATACTCCATTTTTTGTTATTTCTTTTATTTTCTGATTGTTCCTTGTTTTATCAGACCAAATTCCAGTTTTGGAATTTCATGTTGTGTATTTATTCTGATGACTAAAGCATACTCTGCTTATTTATGTTTCATGTTTTATTTTTAGTTTTCTTTTGACAGTTATTTATTTCGCAATGGAGTATGTCCAAGTAAATAAATCCAGAAATAATTTCTGTTAATTCACGGAAGTATCCGGGGATTTTGTAACGGAAAATCCGTAAATCGATGGGGAAAAGTTTTCACAGTGTACGTAATGCATCCAAATGACCCGGGCACCGGCTGTCCCGCGCTTCAAATGAATTGCATTGTGCTCGTAAGTATAGTTTTTTTTTAAATATTACTCCACATGTTGACTATTTATTTAAAAAACACACATTTCGGCAACGACGGGCTGTTATTGTTAAGAACAAATGCTCGCCAATAAAAGCCGTATCTTAAGATGGCGTGTTAGATAAATAAGCGCTGAATTCTTCAATTGCGATCTACATTGTTTAAAAGACAACCTAGATAATCTACAAAACAGCAATCATTGATATTTGTATTTGCTAACTTTATTAGTAAACATTTCCCCGAAATGATGCATTTGTTAAGCGTAATCTCTTGCGCCGCAATAAAATGAACGAAATTTCGGTGTCCGAGATTGTTCTTCAGATAAACGTTAATCGAGAAAATGGTTTGCTCAAAGTGTTAGCAAAAACTATTGTCTAAGATTGCTGTTATTTTATTTTTGTAAATTGGCTTCGAGAAACTTATAATTCTGAACTGATGCTTTTAGCGCAGAATTACATACCAGGCACTCGTAAGTCTTCGAGTACAGATAAATACAGCTATTTCAGACAGTATGTGTGTGTATCTCATTATAGACACATGTACTGAACTGTCATACAGACGTCCCAAAATATTATTTTGTGGTCTCAGCATAGGGTTCCGTAGTAAAAAGTGAATCGACGTGTATCATGTACGCTAGTTGCTTGGCTCGTTGTGGCGATGGGGCATTTGTTGGCACGTTTCAAAATATCCCTTATAGCTCCGACATTCTCTGAGACTCTAGCGCGCCTGTAGGTGGCGTCAGTAAATTACTATATTTACTTCAGTTTCATGTGCAGAATACTTATTACATTAAATAAATTGAAAAACAAAGGTGTTGTTTTCTGCCGTTGTGCATATCCACATGCAACAAAATATTAATTGGGCTGTATTCACTTATAACTCTGTGGTTATCAGTGATTCCCGATTTAGCACCTTCAACAAGTTAAATAATTTCTTAACTTCTGGTAAGTGTATAATGTTCACATTCGGAATGTCTGCATTGTAAATCGGAGTTAGTGAACGTTCTCTGTATACAACTAGTTTTCACTGATTTAAATTGCAGAATCTGCTAAATCCTGGATCTGTGAAGAATCACTGGAAATAAGAGACCTAAAAATTTCTTAATTTGTTTTGGACACACGCTAGATTGAAAATAATTGATAATTTTTGTCACGTTGTCATCTGGTAATTGACTTGTTATTAGATACCTCCTGTAGGGCGCTAATCTGATAATAAAGGAACAACTAAACGCCACCCAATTGTGTTGTGTCACTGGGTCAGTGAACAGCCAGTAATCAGCTGCTGTCTAATTTAGTACGCGGATATGCTTGGAGGCTTGTCGACAGTTCAGACGACGCGTGAATTTTTCTGGTCGCTATAATAAGTAAATATTTAATTATTACTTATTTTCAGTCTCTTATATGGTCTTTATACAAAAACAGTTACCGGGTAACTATCTTTTCGACGACAATACGTATTCTTTAACTAAAAATTGTGCCGTGACTGTCTTTCAAAAGACTCAAGATTTTTTATGTAAAGATCGAGTTCATGGGTGTTGTAACGAAAGGAAGTTGATGAAAATGGCAGACCTTTTTGTGCTCTACGAGCATTTTCGCTGGAGAATAAATCTTATTTATGTGATGATTGGAAGGATAAATTGGCAAGGAAACCTTCTCATAAGATAATTCATATTTTTTTTTTTTTACAATGAATTGCAGGAAAGTCAAGTTAATTCCCAACATCTTAATGCCCAGTTGAGCTACGAATGAATAAAGAATGAAGATATTTTAGTCAGCATTTAACAGTGGGATTTTTCAGCACAATGAACGGTGACATGAGGTGAGCAGGTAGCATTACCAGAACGAAGAGTTAGGAAGAATGGGAGAATCACGAGGAAACTCGCCATCCAAAGTCATCGTACAGCACGATTGCAACGTGCGAGAATTCTCAGCGACGTCACTTGAGGGAGATTGGCGTGGGGTGTGCGCCAAGCGTTGTTCCTATTTGAAAATTGACGAGAGACTAGAAGTATAATTTTTATATAGCTTCGATACACAAAGAACACTTTTATCTCAAATCCATTGGTTTTTGTAAATTGTGAGTTAGTTGCCTTCTATTGAGTGTGGATGTCACCGAAAAAGTTAACTGTTTTAGTAGTGTTTATGTTTGTACGAGATATGATTTGATTTATAGACGTAAATTTGTACTAACTTTTACAGAAATGAAATTTTTTAGTTCTCATCGTTTTGCACATTAACATGTCAACGTCCATATTTGCATTAAACGGTTTGTGCTTGAAAAGAAAACCGACTGGCTTAACAAAGGGAAGTAAGTCACAAAGAACAGTCTCACGGACTACATCAATACATCTTTATAAACCACACTCAATTATTTAAAAAAAAATTATTAAGTTAAAATGAAACATCATCCACATTCTGAAACTTCTAAAAATTGCTAAAAATATTCCTGGCGGTATTTAAACATGTCCTGATGTAATACGTGAGACGATCCTTCACAGTGAATTATTTATTTCAGTTAAGTCAGGTGGTTTGCCTTTCCTTCGCAAATCACGTTATGCAGGTTTGTCATTAAGACATTATAAACAAAGCTACGATAGCTAAACAATTTTCACTACTGCAAAATTGCATTCAGGCTATATGTCTATGAAAAAAATTATACCTCGGGCAGATTTAAAAATTATTAAAATAATAGAAATTTTCGGTGAGCCTACGTCTTAAGGGCCCCGCCTACCTGAGCGCTTTTGCGCGTTAGAGGCTCGGAATCTGCGAAGGTACAGGTAGACCTTGAAGCACGCATAAAACACCGCATCGCCACAACGAGATAAGCGCTCAACTAGCGTGCAAGATTCCTGCCGGTCAGTTTTTACTACGGGACCATACAATATATATTGCTGGGGAGTCTGTATCAAAACTAGTTCACGCGACTACGCTACGGTCACAATAGATGTCAAACCTGTTCAGTTAATTTAATTCGGCAGCAACGCTTGACCGTATTTAAAATTTAAGACTTGTATCTATAAACGGTTTTCGAAAGACAACCAACTGCTATCCCCATAGAGAAAGCATTGGTGAGCAGTTCGTTGTCATTCGAAAGCCGTTTATATAGATACGACCCTAAATGTGTTTGTGAGGTTACACGACAGCAAACTCAATGAACTTTCTAACCTCAACCACGGTCGTAGAAGAACAGGTCTGGACACTCGCCTATCCAACAATGTATTTTGCTTGACCCCCTTGTTGTTTGGCTGTAGTTCGTCAAGTTACCGAGAATGTCGTACTTTTTGGCGCTGTTTTCCGGGCTGTCGGACTCAAACTCCGTCCACATATTTCCATTGTTAAATTTATAAAGTAAATAAAGATTGCTGGAGTTTTTTCTTAAATTTGTGAACGAAAGAAGTATTTCATAAATTGATAAAAAATACGTTTTGATAAATTGTTTATATTAGCGGAAAGGAAGTGGGCGGAGTTTAGTCCGACCGCCGTAACATCAGCGCCAATAAAACACAATATTCTAGGTAACTTGGTGAACTGCAGCCAAACAACAAGGGGGTCAAATATCTAGGCGAGTGTCCAGACCTGTTCTTCTATGGCCGTGACCTCAACAGACTTGGAACTTGAAATGTGACATATTTAATTGATATCACATCTGCACTCAACATTCGTGACTTTCTAAATATCATATTGGCTCTAACTAAAATACTGCTGTGTGTGTAAAGTGTATATAATTATGTGACGCCTAAAAGGTATCTTAATTTAAGGAATGCAAGACGTCGGACCAAAAAGCAACCATATTTGTTACACAAATCGTTACTGAAAACAGCCAATGGGAGAGAAGTATCGAAGATATATCGTTGCTAACTTTCATATGAAACCATATACTTTGAACAAGAAGAGACAGCAATCTGAACTTGTTCGCAGCTCGTGTAACCGATCCACAAACTGCAGATGTTTAAGTAAAGTAGTTCTGCATCCAGTGTGACCGCGGCCAATGTCTGGGTATTTTTTAACCGAGTGGGGTGGCGCAACGGTAACACGTTGGAATCGCATTCGGGATGACATAGGTTCGATCCCCGGCTCAGGCCATCTTCATTTCGGTTTTCCGTGGTTTCTCGAAATCGTTTCAGGCTAATCCTGGGATAGTTGCATAACAAAGGCCATGGCCGACTCCTCTCCCAGCTCCTGTCATTGAAGTAAGTTGTGTGTCGCCGTCTATAATAACCCCGATGTTGACGAGACCTAAAGCACTAGTATTCTTTAATTATTTTTTTATTTGTTTAGAATTTAAAATTAGTTCAACATTTAAATTTTATTAGACATGCAGATTTTTAACCAGTTTATATATAAATATACATATGTATACTACATTGCATTATAATGTTTTCTTTCTTATCAACATTATGTTTATTGTGTACTATAATGCTGTTATGCAGATGCACATAAACTCCCGAAAGATTAATCTATAGCTATTTTGCTATGCACGAACATTTAGATAACATACACAATATTTGTATTTTTTTTCACCTAATGGCGTAGTTATAGTTTCACTACAAATATTTTAATTTGTTTTTTTTCTTTATTTGCGTTTTCATCCATATGTGAAATCAGTTGAAAATTGTTAGTGCATCTTGCTAAATCAACGAATCATTTTTCTATATTAATTTTGTATTTATGTATTTATTGTAGTTAAAGTTCTATTTTGTTAGTCACACATGTATGTTTTAATTGTATAAGACGTGGTTAAGTGTAAAAGAAGGCGAAAGCCTTAACTTCGCCACAAACAAAGCCATTAAATATATAAAAAATATAGTAAATAAATAAAGCCTTCACACGTTTGACATATTTGTGTTTAGTTCACATCCTCTTAGTACGTTTTGTAATACGGCTGCCGGAAAGCTCAGTTTGGTGACATACAGTGTTTTTAACGAGTATGGTGCTCAACAATAACGTTTCGTCCGTCTTAAGTGTGGTTAATTTTCGCTCACTGGCAAAATGGACACATGTTGAGTAGTTCCATAAAGGAAATAAGCATTAATGTTTTCCTACGCATTACAACGTATTTCAAATGCGCGTGGGGGGGGGGGGCGGCGGCAATGTAAAATTAATCGTTTAGCAAGTTACATTAAAAAATATACCAACATTTGAAAGTCTCGTTGTCCGCAGCGACAAATTACCATGCTAATACAATAAAATTAAAGACAGTCGTGCCCTTGCAAACAAAGACAACCATAGGCCTATCTGTTTGCGGCACGTTGTTATAGGGATACATGGCATAATTTCAATCCATGTGATTGGCAGCACCAACGAGACACGATGGAATAACTCCACATTACCGTCCAGGGCTGTGTTCCAAAACGATACTCGACGAATAAACTCTACTCTTTGGTTGTCCAAAAACCTCTAGAATATGTACATTACTCGCTCTGGTGATGTCGAGAAACTTCAAAACAATATCTCTAGGCATATTGTAGCAGTAAAACTTTTACACGCCCTTTTAAGAAAAGTACCTGTGATTAAAGTTTAAAACAGCGAAATGTGAAGTCAGTTTAATTAATGTCAGAGAAAATGTGCACATTTTGATTACAAACATGGGTGGAAAGATGTAAGTGACGGGTGATAAGATTCTTACTTATAACTAAGCAGGTGAGTTTTTGTACTTATACTGTTCTATATTTTTGTAAACACGTTCGCGAGTATGTTATGGCGAGCGTGTGGTTATTAAAATAATAGAAATATATTTTAGTAGGTTTTGGGTTGTATAAGTAACATTTATAAATCAATAGCTTGGTTTTGAAAGGGCATCTGTCGTGGATAATAAAGTTGATAAAAACAGTAACAGATGCCCAATCTAATTTCATCCTACAATTTTCATGTTTGTAACTAACTGTATAAAGAGCTGTCAATAACCCTTCCCGCCCCCCAAAAAAAAAACAATATCTAGGCATATGTCACGTGACCACGCAAAAAAAGCAAACGTGTGACTAATTGAAATAAAATACTGACTTTCTTTTAAAACATGCAATACAATTGTTTTTTTTCTTTTACGGAAGAGTTGTGTATTATTGCAAATTTTCCTGTTAACACATTAATGTTCCAAAATCGCTACCTGATTAGAGCCCACGATTTTTCACGAAAATAATTCTACAACAGTTTGTTTCAATGCCTTATGTGCACATAAGAAGCTCTGCTTCATGGTTATTGGTAGAACGTATCGTTGCTAGTGACCGGAAAAATTTGTGGGATCAATAACTTGTAGGCTAGCCTGCAAGAATAGTTGTAAACTGAAGCAGACAGCGCATGCTAATTAGCTGCTTGATTTTAAAGTAATATATGTCTGTATTGGTTACAATTTTATTATTGGCACAGAGATATCCAGGAGATGTAAAATAAGTCAGAGGCCAATTGCTAAAGTGATACAAACATAGTTGTTGGAATTCTAGTTTTTACCCTAATTAAACGCGTTTTCAGGTCTCTAATCATTACACAGACGTGGCTCATTTGACTGTGCCAACAGCAACAAGGTTACTGCGACACCACACGTCTGTGATTCGCGGGTAGAACCCTAGACGCTAAGAGTTAAAAACAGCCAATCACTGACCATGAAACAGGTCTTCATACGTGCACATAAGGTATTGAAGCAAACTATTGCAGAATTCTTCACGAAAAATCGTGGGCTCTATCAATGATTACTAGGGCCACGATTTTGTCGCGAAAAGATTTTTGCCTCACTTTGTTTCAGTGACTCACGTGCACGTCGGCACTTCTGTTTCAAGGTTATTGGCAGCGTGTCTATGTTCAGACACGTTTCTCATTTGTCTGCACCAATCAGAATAAGATTATTGTGAGTCTGTAGGTATATAATTTGCCAAGGCCAGTGATAGTAAATTCATCCAATCACAGACGATATAGCAGAGCTGCAGATGTGCACATGACGCATCGAAACCAAATGTTGCAAAAATATTTTCGCCATAAAATTGTGGATCTAATGATTACTCTAGATTACCTTCGGAGTAACGTTCTGGAACACGGAGAAGCAATATTGTAAACCTGAAAGTACGAGTTAGGTAGAGCGTGTTCGGATGTCTGTCGACTGGCCGTCATTAGTGGCCAGTTCGGCTGTAGTCTGCGATGTAGCCGGTGTGAGGCAGCGACCAGGACAACACGACACAGCAGGCCCACGTTAATTAGTCTCGCTAAATACGGCCGCCATCTGCAGCCGCCCCTGACACGCATCGTAGCTTCATTAGAGCCGTGTTAGTTACACGTCAGTTGGCCGGCCTCTGCCCCAAGTAGCACTATCGCAGTGCTGCAGCACCGTCAATAGAGATGACGGTATATCGCGGGAAAACACGACTGTTTGCTGGGTTCAAACGTACTGTCAGCCTACCAAAATATTACTTGCTTTCGTATGTACGTGGAGCTGTTGCCCTATTTGCCAGAGCCAGTTATAATCCCGCAGTTGTAATTTTTGATGCCTGTTATTGGTTTGCAGACAGCTACTTTGTGTCAGACGTACATCGCCTGCTAATGTTTGTTGAAATTGTCTGCAACATTTCAAGGGTATGTTAGTACTAAGCATTTTCGCGATATGCCACCATCTCTTATCATGAAGTACCGACGTTTCACTAATAAACGCTGCTATTAAAAACAGGAACAAATTAATCAGTTAATTTCAGAGTAGGAACGGAACTATATATATAGATATATATATATATGTAGTATATGTATACACAAACATACAGTCCCATTCTCCCATTCCATGATGTAATGAGGAGCAGTGTGTTGTAATCCTTCAAGATACATTCAGTCTAATTATTACTAAAAATATTTACCAAAAAATTAATTAAAGACAAGCTGTTGTAATACAATGCCGTGAATTATAATAACTTTTTATGAAGGTCAAGAATGCTAGCATCTTTTTTAAACATGCAGGAAGTGTAGTGACGAATTACACGCTGTCGAACAAGCGTATGGCTTTGTATTTTACTTCTTGTTACGGCTGTTATCTTCGCTTTTTTTTTTTTTAACAAAAAAGTTCTTCCATCTTTTTTCATTACATTTGGATTCAAATCACGATTTCCATCACTACATTCTTCAATCTTATAACAGACATTTATTTGATTTATTTACAGCTTCGCTCATTTTTTAATGGAAACTTTATTTCTTTTTTCAGTTTTGTTTGTTACACGTGTATTTTGCGCGTATTTGAAGTAACTTTGAAACGATTTTTTAGACAGCTTATTATCAAGTACGGTCGTAGAAGAACAGTTCTGGACACTCGCCTGGAAACTTGACCCCCTTGTTGTTTGGTTGCAGTTCACAAAATTACGGAGAGTGTTGTGCGTCTTTGGCGCTGCAATCAGGTCTGTCGTCATCAAATAACGCCCACTTTATTCCATTGTTTACATTATAAAGATAAACAATTTATCGAAACATGTTTTTTTTTATCAATTTATGAGTTACTTCCTTCGCTCAATATCCTAACGCATGGCTCCAGAAATGAAGACATCGGGAGTAAATAATGATAACCCTCATTGCTGTAGTTTTCAGCTTTGGTGTAATCAAGCATCAAAAATCTGGACAAAGGGATTTTTTAAGTTTATCGTTAACTGTGGGGTTTAAAATATACTACCAACGTATTTTCTAAATAAATATTTCTTTTAAATTTACGGATATTAATATTTTACCTCGGCGGTCTTACAATGTGGGTTATAATTATTTACTCCATAGACCAAATCTTTATTTACTTAATAATGTAAGCAATGGAAAAAAAAAGTGGGTGGAGTTTCAGCCCGACCGCCCTGTTTACAGCGCCAAAGAAGCACAACACTCACGGTAACATGGTGAACTGCAGAAAAATAACAAGAGGGTCAAGCAAAGTACATTGGTAGATAGGCGAGTGTCCAAACCTGTACTTCTACGACCGTGTTATCAACTACCTTGATCAGATTTAACTACACAACCAACATATAGTACAAAAATATCCCAAACCGATAGGAAAGAGCTGTTTGTTTTTAAGGTACTGATGTCACAGTTACCCGTTATAAATTTGCGCCATAATATAATAAACAAGCTTATAGCCCGTGATATTTTCTGAAAAGATTTTTGCAACAATTAGTTGCAGTGCCTTATTTGCACATTTGCAGGTCTGCTTCATTGCCAGTGATAAGATTTTCTAACATTCAATGCCTCGGTGTTTTACCCGCAAATCTCTGAGGTGTGCACTGTAAAAAAGTGTTTGTACTTCTACAAAGAAAATTGTTGGGAGCCGAGTTGCCAAAAAAATTCCTTGTAAAACTTGCGATGGTTGTCCTTGTAATAAAACACAACGTATGTTTGTAAAGTTACAAGAAATAACCTTGCAATTGTATTTCCAATAAGAAAAATACAATTTTAAATGATTTTTGTACTTCATAAATAACACTGAACTTATTTATCAAATAACTTTTCAGTAAAGGACGTTTATATTAAATTAATTTTATTTTTGTTATTAAGTTTCGAACCACTACCAGAACGCTCAGATTCAGGATTCTACGCATCTTACCTCTAGACCACTGCAACTACCTTGCTGCTCTGTATTTATTTCATTATATACGTTCAATGTGCGGTTCAGTAATAGTTCTATCCTTTAAATCACGTAATTAATATAAACATTCACTTCATTCCAGAAAAATGCTTTCCAGAGGTTGTGATTTTTGCATAAGTAATTTCCGGCAAAACTATGATTTTGGTTGGCTACACATTTTTATAAATTTTTTGCAAACAATAACCTTTTAAGATAAGAAACTAATAATTTTACAAGGACAATTTTTCAACAGTTATAAAGGTTTGTACAACTACAAATAAGAGCCTTGTCATATGTTACAAAAAAAAATTACAGCACAGTAACAGTCAGTTAATAGGTACAAAGAAATCGTTTGTAGTATTACGAATATTACCTTTTTAACTTTATAAGATAATGATTTTCCAAAGAAAATATTCGTACTTTTATAAGGATTTGTAAAAGAACTAAGAAAATCTTTGTTAATGAAAATTTTTTTAGAGTGTGGTGTCGCGGTAGTCTTGTTCTTTTGGGCGCAGTCAAATGGCTAACGCCCCTACACTAGCACACTTTGCCAATAACAATGAAGCACATCTGCAGATGTACACGAAAGGCAATGAAACACGTTGTTGTCGGAAGGACCCTGGTTTATTTCTTAGCAGCTGTCAACCGTATTTCGTTTTACCACGGTTTCCCGTGTGTACTATAAGCACCCCTTCCATTAAAAAAATTACGTCCTGTAGTTAAAGAAAAAATTTTTAATTCTCAAAAAGTAATGTTTTATGGTATATTGTAAAGTAGTTTATCGTAATTAGTCAGTAAAGTTCTCTTGTAACTCTCAAGAACTTGCCGTTTACGTGTAAAATGCACCCAAGTTTTCAGTTGTGGTGGATAGGCAACACCTGCTACACCTAGTAGTACACTATAGTAACTGTAACATGGTGATACATGCTAAATAATTTTTGGCACTGGCACAGTGACAGAAAAAAATTGTACGTAATTAGGAAAGATGCTACACCGAACGTAAGTCGTATCTGGTACCACATTACCAAGGATTGGAAACAGAAACGAGAAATGAAATATAATTTCTGTGAAACAGCCTTACTCTGGCTATTTTTTATTGTTAGCAGGCCGCACAGATGTGTGGGTAGTGGAAAAGATACGGAAATTCTAACGTAAAACATAAGCGTCGGGAGTTTTTCACTTGAATGGTGGTATTCAATGTTTTATGCACGTTGGTGACGTTCATAGCAGTTTTCCTCTCCTTACTGCCCGCATTTTTTTGCCTAGTCTCTGGCCTGCTTCGATATCCTCAGATCTACTCGTTATTCGGTGCAAGTCATTGTATACTGTAGGTGTTGTGGCTTCACTACTTTGTAATAGAAGGGCGAGGAATTGTACACCAATTCGGAGTTGACGGACATAGTTTCGGTGTATGATGAAACCGTAGGAAGCATGGAAAGCTTTACTTTTGTACAGCCAACGAAATCCTGCACGTCAGCCTAACCATCCCCAATGATTACGAGAAGCCGGCAATTTTTGTAGCGACGAGGACTGGGTGAACACAGAAGTGTTCGAACATTGCAATTTGAAGTGGCAGTCTTGGAGAGCGAAGAGCATGGCAGGACTCTTGTACCAGCAGTCGTGATATCGCAAGTGCAATGGATGCATCGCGTACATGGCGTCTACGCTAACAGCTGCCTTGACAGTGCAGTATGAGAAATATGCAAGCATTATCGAGAATATTGTTAGCGGTTCCTGCATCAGGGTGAAATGCTTTCAGATTTCCCTGCTGTTGTTACCTTCACAGAGCAGTCAACTTCTACATAGGAGTGTTATTTTATCATTCGAAATATACACGAATGGGGTCATTGTAACCCACAAGCAACTACAATATGAGTTTATCAATCAACATTTGGACTGTAATATTTAGCAAACGTTATTGGCCCGTACTTGCTACCGACCCTTTTGACACGCTTTCAGTATTGGTATTTTTTGAACTTTAAATTGCTAGATTTACTAGATGATGTTCAGCTCGCCGTCATTCAAAACATGTAGTTGTAACATGTTGGCACTTCAAACATTTCATGAGATTGGTGTGTGACCAAACCAACGAAGGACGTTGCGAACGTTGCATAGGAAGGGTCGGGCCTGTTTCATTGTCACCACGCTCACCGAATCTAACCCCATTAGGCTTTTGCCTATGAGGATTTGTCAACAAGTTAGTATACGAAACACGTGTTGAATTCAAAGAGGTGGCATGTTAGCGAAGGTGGTGGCTGCTTGCAATAACGTGCGAGACACGTCAAGTGTCTTGGAAAAGTTCGCCTGCCAGTCTTCACTGCGCCGCTACACACTGCAATGAGCCTAAAGGTCCACGCTATGAATAACTTGCTATAATGTAATTCGAACATCCTACCATCAAGGCTAAAAAATATGTTGTGCAGTTTTGTACATTTGAGACGTCAGTGCCCATGTTTCGTATCAAACGCGTAAGCTTTGTTGACTGATTTAAGTAAATAAATAGTACAATTATTACGAAAAAGATAGTGATCGAACAGTAACATATTACCTCTGCACTCTTCGTATCATATGCAGTAAAGACTAACTCATTCACACATTATCTGCTAACATGTGGTTCGTCGCAGAACGGCTAGAGTATGGGAGTTGTACTGCAACGTTATTTAATGTATTAATTCCTGCTCACTTGCTTCATAATTTGGCACCAAACACTACTTAAGTTCGATGTAGCATCTTCCCTGATTACGTAAAATTTTTTACTGTCACTTTGCCAATTGACGACTTGAAGTACACGCCTCCTGACGTCACACCGCAGAGGAAAAGTACCGTGGGAAACAAAACTTGTTTACAAACATGCTGATTTGTTAGTTTGTAATTGCAGAAAGCAAAAAGGTTGCGCATTCATAGATTTGCACGCAAGGGTAAAAAATATTGGTTTGAATTTCATGTTTAAGATACACGAATACATAAGATTAATGTTTACCTGAAAAAACGGCAAATTCCAAACATCTCACCTGGGACATGTGAAGCCAAACAGCTAAATGAGGGTTCTGTTCGACTGCGGCATCCATGGAGATAGGAATTGTTTCCCACACCTGACTGAAGCTCCGCCTCTTTTCAAGTCGTCCATTACAAAAATTTATTTAGCATGCGACGCCATGTTACAGTCATAATCGTGTACCCCTTGGTGTAGTTAGTGTTACCTAGCCGACCGTCTATTGCCATAACTGAAATATTTGGGTGCATTGTACACGTAAACTGCGAGTCATAGAGAGTTGCAACAAGAGTACTTTATTGACTAATTACCACACATTGCTTTACATTATGACATAAAACATAACTTTTTTGAAAACATCAACAGTTTTTCTGCAACACCAAGGCGCAAATGTTATTTTTATGAATAGGGTGTGTACTGTGCAAGTACCTTAATTTTATTCCATATCGTGCTGTAATTGATTTGTACACTAAATTTGATTCCTTTAACACAAGTACTTTTATAACATTTCACAAAATATGCTTTTCTGACTTCGATTTTAGCTGATTCTACAGCCCTTAATTAATTTTTTTAATGGATCTTAGTTGTCCGTTTAAAATTTCTTATTTACACTTCAGCGATACACTGGTAAATATTGGTCAGCTGTTTCAGAAACATTATAATGTATGTTGTTCATAGCTCTGGTAGGCCAGATAATAACTCCTGCAATTTAATGTAGCGGGGTAGTGTCGTTAGCATGCTTACACTAACAATTTAATATACTTTTTAGACCATGAAAAATTGTATGCAAGTAGCGGACAGTAAGCGAGTCTGCAGCGATTGATGGAGCCTAAGTACCTATTCCACACGTAGCATCCGTTGACGTCCTTTGTGTTTAAGAAGTGTACATCTTTGCTGCTCTGGTGTCAAAAATGTCCAGCTTAAAAGTATTTTTAATGCATTAAACAAATTATTGCCGAAAAAAACTTACTGGCCACAAGTAAGAAACTAGATGGCGTTTGAAATTTAACTGTAGAAGCGTATTTATAGTTTTAAAAAATTTGTTTGTTTTTTTACATGTTTGCAATTAATTGGATTTTCTTTTAAGATTTAAAAACAAAGTACAGGCTGTTAAAATATTTGGCGGATTTTTATTTAATTATGTCATTTTCTGACCGTTAGGGTTGGACAAGAAAGCTCAGGTGTGCCAGTCAAAAATTTGGTCAGTGGTCAGCGTCATGATAAGGTTACTTCTACTTCAGGTTAGAAAGATCAATAGTAAACGTTTGTCGCAACGAAAATTTTACTGTTTGAGCGCTGGTATCGCTAATGGGTAAAAACTGACTAATTACCGAGCTTTCCTGGATTTTAAGTTATATTAAGTTGATAATCTAAAACGTGACGTTGGTTTATTTTTATTTCAAAATTAAATTGAATGACTTCTGTCATTTCCAAGCCTATTTAAGTTTAATTTTACTTCAGTTTCGTATTTTTCTTGTCCTTTAGTGATAGCAGCGAAACTAGCGGTATTAATTTTCCCTGTGCCAAACTATCCCATAAGAAAACACATTTTCTTTCTAACCGGTAGTATAATTAACCCTTAGTCATTGTCAAAGTAAAATAAATATGGCTGCCGTGTCTGGTTCCCTACTATGGACCCTGTGACAAAGTTAACCTTGTGCTCTTCACTGACTTCCATTCCTTGAGCTGGTTTGAATCGGAATCACTTTACTCTTGTACTTCGGAGATTCATACAAAATTATTACGACAGTATGAAATGGTTTTGTAAAATAATTTAAATATATTACAATTTACTATCACATTTTATGAACAAACATGTTACATTAAATTTGATCATTGATTACAGCGTTATATAATATTCTCTGGACATCTGGTACTGATTCCGAATTTTTCATAAAGTATGCACCCATACCCATTCAAAAGCGTACCGCGAATTTCGAGATAGCTTTAAGAATTAATGCATCAGTATTGTAGCTTACTTCTTGAGTAATGTAACGTAGCAGTATATTGACGAATATGTATGTTTATGGCCATTGTAGGAAACAGAATTAAGTGTGGTTATAGCGTAGGCCTATTTGTTTACAGTTCAAAGTCCACCCGCAAATGCCCTAAATGTAACCAAAGTTTTCATATTATGGTAATCTAAATTATGTTTCATTGTACAGTGTGAAAACGTTACAGTTTTTTATACTTAATTTGTAAAACGTACTTTTACTGTGTTCGATTATATTATTTTCAAATTGCCTACTATAATCTATATATATATATATATATATATATATATATATATATATATATATATATATATATAAATGAAAGGTGACTGATTGACTGACTGACTGACTGACTGACTGACATATCAAACTGCAGCCCAAACCACTGGACCTAGAATCGTGAAATTTTTTGTGGGGGTTCCCTTCAGGTCGTAGGCGAGCACTAAGAAGGGATTTTTCG